>LPNX010589687.1:0-42186 GCA_001517045.1 Pseudotsuga menziesii | reverse complement strand
CACATGTGGGGCACTTTTCTCACCTACCACAGTCAGTTAACCATTATTTAATATTAAATGTAACACTTGGTTGTGTTTTAGAACTCCAGTGATGATTTAGACAAGGACAATTAACTACCGGGTCCTCCAATTGTGATTTAGACAAGTACAGTTAACTACTCGGTCCTCCAATTATGATTTAGACAAGTCTTGGTTACCTACAGTCAAGTAGAGTCATCAATTCGAACTTCCTCATGTGGATTCGAATTGTGGCTATTAAAGCCATTTTACATTATTGTAATTATCATCTGAATTACTTTTTGATTAATGAAAGCATTCACAGCTGCAAGCCTTTTGCACTGTTTCATTCTTCAATTGCTGAGTAAATTGTGAGATCTTCTTTGTGAGTTTTGTTTTTGTCTACAGATCTATATGCTCAAATTTACATAGTGGTGGCTACCAACTAGGATACATCTTGAGGAACTGATAAAGTGGATTGGGTAGAGGTAGTTAATAGGATTTTTTTTATTATCGGGGGCTTAGTAGGATGGGTAGAGGAAGATTTCACTTCATACTGTGGAAGGATAGTAGGAATATTTCCTCCATCTGAGTATCTTGTTGAAGAGTTTGTGGTTGCCATGAAGATGGAGGATTTACTGGAGTATCTAACACATCTTAAATGGTTGTTTGAGTGGATGGATTGGGAGGATGTGAAACTAAATCCAAAGGGTTAGTGTGAGGGGTTGAGTTTCTTGGTGAATTATGAGTGGACTAAGTGATACGGTCTTCAACATAAGATATTTATGACAAGTTACTATCTGGAAAAGAATGATGGTTTGGGCTAGTCAAAGTGTCATTAACAACATCAATAACATCCAGAGAAGAGGAATGTTAATGTTCTTGGACTACTGGAGTCGGATGAACTACTTCTACAGTTTATTCCTTTTCAAAATGAATAAAATTATCAATACATGGTTGGGAGGGAGGATTCAAAAATAGTTTTGTTTCACCTTCAATTTTCAAGGAGACCATATGTAATGAATTAGGCATGAAAATAGTGGTATAGACAAATTGATTATAGGGGGGAAACTTACCTTAGAGAGTCTGGGTTTGCCGGATCAAGGTATTGAGGTCTGAATAGGAGTAGAAGGTTGAACAATTGATATAGGTTACTTTCCATGCTTCTTGTCCAATTATTTATGTTCTATAGAATTGGGTGGAGTTAGACTTGCCACTATATATTTATTGGCTGCTTCCATAGCCTCCTTGGTAGATTCTTGTTGTTGTTGGAAGAATTTGTTTCTTTCCTTGATCATATTTAATTTCTATTGTTTTTGGGCTTCATGCATGAGGATTCTTTGCGCTGGATCAATTATCCTACTTAGAACTTCTTGAAATCTGGATGCCCCTTGGCAGAGGGAATCATCTGGTTTCTCTTGATGTGCATATGAGCTCTTTAGCTGAGCTTGAATAAAGTGATCTGCTATAAATCCTTTTGGATCATGCATCCTTTTAATCGCAAACCCTAACTTCAAACAATTCAAATCTTTTGCTAGGATGTAGTCATGAGATGAATTTTGGATAACTAGATGTTTGATATACAAAGGGAATTTCGGCCATGCTCTTCTTTTTTGGGAATGGAAATGACGATGCACTCCATCGAGGAAAGTTTGAAAAGATTCCTCTACAAGGACCAATCTATCAGGGACAAACCTTGGTAATAGATATGTTGTTTTGTTGCCCCATATCTTGAGATAAGTGAAACAATTCCATGCATACCAGTCACCCATGGGTTCCACTAAAGAAATGGCCTCTTCTGATATTGTAGGAGTATTCTTCTTGAAAATAATGAAATAAATAGAATCGAGGAAATTATCACAAATATTATAAATGTAGGGTTTATAATTTTCTTCCCATAGAATTGAACAATAGATATGAATTGGGGGTTTTCCCCTAGTCTAATGCTAGTTCATAGAAGGATAAGCAAATTAGGCACATGCAATGCCTACTAGGTATGTGAACAAATGAAATTTGTGCTTCTTAGTAGCTTAATCCTTTTGTGCTTGGGCGAGCACATCCTAGAGGGTTATGGAAAATATATGTGCCCAACTAAATAATTGATTTGTAGTTGCTATGTGATGAGCCAAGGGGGGGCATTCAATTTGAAATATGAGCAACTATCAACACCGTAGAAACTATAAAGCATGGTTGTGAGCAACTTATAAGGTTCCCTAAGCAAGAAAATTGGGTACCACCTATTAGGTTTGAGTATAAAGTTGTCGGGTTCGGCCATCCATGTTTTAACAAGCACACCTGGTTCATATTTTTTCCCAAATGCGCTTATGAAGTCCTACGTCAATATCTATTATGGGGTCTTTGATGCATAAATTCTAGTGAATGTGTCTGACTTGAAAGTTGCATATATAACCTTGTTGGAGTCCCTAAAGGTACTGGTTGGGATGTTGACATAATCAATCATGCATTTAATCAGGTCTATATAAGGCACAACAGTTGGGCACGTAGTGATGGCATGGAATTGGGACTTGATAATGTTATGGTAATTGTGGGATTCATCCTTAGACTCTGAGAAATCATCATTGTCAAAGATGTTGTAAATCATATACCAATCCAAACAGAGCATGTTGGAAACTCATGCATCAATCTATGAGTAAATGCCAAAGTTAGGTTCTTTTAGTTTCAATTCTTCCATTGTAGCCTTCCACCTAGTTCTCCTAGACATGACGTAGAGGTAATCCTGAAATGCATCATAAAATAACATAAGCTATTTTAAATATGAAAAATCATACCAAAACCAAAAGAAGTGCAAAATACATGGGACAAACCTGAAACAAAAACGTATAAGGCAAATGCAATATTCGTGCGAGACCAAAGATTCTTGCTATTATGAAATAGCGATGGCGAGATGGGATTGCTGAAAATTTGATAAAGTCGGGTGTTTGGTGTCGAGAGGAAATTAGCAACACAGTTCGAAGTTAGAGTGGTTAGGCGACATCGACATCCCCAAAAGAAGTGAAAAATAAATGCCTTGTTGTCTTCTTAATGAAATTCAAGATTCACAGGGATAAAAACGTCGACGTCGAGGAAAATTTTCAAGATAGACGAGTGTCGTGCCAAGTTTCGAGTTTCGAATAAAATTGTGAACATCGGGATCAGAACGTCGTGGTTGAAGTTTTACGTAATAAATGAATTCCTAACTTTCGACTCCCGGTATTTATAAAATGGAATGTTGGCATTGGAACGTCGAAAAAATTATTTTCAGTATCCCAAGGTTTGATTTTTTATTCTTTTGGTAAAATAAGAATTAAGGTGTCAGAACGTCGGAACTGACTTAATCAAAGCTTAACATACTTTAGATTAACTCCAAAATTCTTGTAAATGAAAAAGTAAATGATATTACCTAAAAAATGTTGATGCCAGTATTCTTTGAAAAACAAACAAGGGAATTAAAATTTAAAATGGGAGCTCCCATATTTCCTAAAAATATGGGATTGTTGTGGCTACAACAATGTCTTAACATATTTTAGTTACCCAGATACAACAATATTTCTCTAATTATGATGGGTGAGAAACCTACTTTAGTGGACAACTTTTATGTAGTCCCTATGTAACACCATTTTGGAGATAATATTTGAAGTCATGGAAACCAAAATAAAAGAAACACTAAGAATAACTACTTCTTAGTAATAAGTAGGTTTGTTGGAAAGAAAGAAAATTCTAGACATGATTATTATAGCTCACAAAACCATATATGCTAAAATGTTAAAAGAAAAAAGAAAGGATTATCAAGTTAGAGGATATGATGAAGTAGGTTTCCAAACTCTACTTCTTCTAACACAAACAAATGTCTATAAATACATAGAAGAGTCAATAACATGCAAACACGTTATAATGACCACCTTTATTGATCTAATCCTAAACATTAAGGGACCTACTTCGATAAAAAAATTTACACAACAGCCAACGTTTGTACTTCTTTTAAAATGACATATAAAACTCAGTGTTAAGTAAGATTATATGGTTAAGATTAATTGTATATGGTTTGGTGATAAACCATATACAATTTAAGATTAATGGTTGTCAAGTTAAACATGTCTAAGGCTTGTGAAATAGTAGGCCTCCAACTTCTACTTCTTGTAGTACAATGTGCAAATAGTTGTGTTAAAAGTAGTGGACGAGTCAAGAACATCTAAACAAGTTATAATTTCCACCCTCATTGCTCTAATTTAAAAGTTTGAGAGGCCTACTTTGATGAACAACTTTTAGCCAAATATTGCACTTATCTTAAAATGACATATCAAATTGTGGGATAAGTAAAATTCCTCCTAGTCCAAAACCTATTGGCTAAGGGATATTCCAAGAATTGAAGTAGTCATATCCATGATGAAACATCTAGAAAGAGACCATGAAACTTGAGCATGACAAGTGGGTACCGAAATTATCTTTAAAGGAATTTCCTAAGCCTTTAGGATGAGTAGCTCTCATGGGACCCAAACTCAATTGTAGTAATGCAACATTTTCACCTAGAAAACGTGGACACACATTAAAAGGTAAATTGCTAGCCACCCTCTTAACAACATAGGGGGTTGAAAACATTAAAGGGCCAATAAGAATCCCTTGCATTTAGGATTGATCAATTGAACCTTTATGAGGAAAAACACATCTTGTCCTTTCAACCTAATAAATCTTAGATCAAGATCGATCCCCACCGAGGTGTTGGACATGGGTTGTAGTCTTTGTAGGTTTCTATAGAAAACTACAAAATCTAGAAACCTTCTAAAATCTGATTGATTATCAAATTCCCAACCATAAAATGTTTGGCTCTATTTTTTAAAAATATTCAAATTTATAAGGGTTTTACATAGTTTTTGGACAATTTTGGCGATTTTTAGAGTACAAAATTTTAATCCTATGGAATTTCGACGAATCACATTGGAAATAAAAGGAAAATGAAGATTTTTTTTTGAAAAAAACCTCGAAAATTAAACCATGGGTTAAATTCCGCCCCTAAAATTTTCTATGATTTTGGATTTCCAAAGTAAAAATATATAATGTGTGTGTGAACCATTATTGATTATGTTTTAGATTTTGTTTGGCATTATTTTTCTTTATACCTGTTTATCAAATTTTCATAAAAAAGTTGAGTAACAAAATATTATGGAAAAATCAAAGATACAAAGCATATGATGAAGGGAATACTAATATTATTAATTGATTGAACCATTATTTTAAAGGAAAATATATAGCTATCGTTACCACCTATAAACAAACATTTAAAAAAGGTTAAAATGTTAACCAACAATACTTCATGATTATAACAATTTAGAGAATTCAAAATGGAAGGTTTGGTATTGAAAACAAAGAAACATTTATAGTGGACATGTTACGGTATATTAGAACATATTCAAATATAATTTGAAAAAATAAAACCCACCCAATTTAAGACATGTAAAATATTGGAGGGAAGGTGAATTTTTTCACGAGAGGGATATATAATTGAAAACATATATTATCATTATTGTTCAAAGTTCATTTCCATCAATAAGTAAAGTGTAATACATGTATATTATCAATTTCACAACTACAATGGGAGCAAGCTAATATTGGGATCGTTTTTTAAATTCTCCTTTTGGATAGATTTTGTTGCATTTATTACTTTTATTACAAATATTTTACTTAAATTATCACATAAAAATATATTTAACCTCTATATCATTAACATA
The DNA here is from genome assembly GCA_001517045.1 of Pseudotsuga menziesii. Taxonomy (NCBI): domain Eukaryota; kingdom Viridiplantae; phylum Streptophyta; class Pinopsida; order Pinales; family Pinaceae; genus Pseudotsuga; species Pseudotsuga menziesii. Next base: position 36,466 of record LPNX010589687.1, on the reverse strand, counting down.
ATTTAAAATAATTTGGAAAATAGTAAAAACAAGATCACTTATACAATAACATCTACATGAAAATAAGCAACAAAATATGTCGTGTTTTGTTTTTTCAAACCTAACTTAATTACCAAACATGATTAGTATTCATTCATGATAACAACAAATGAACACTTTATATCATAATAAAAATAATGCATTTTTAAAAACAATATTTGAATTACGTACAAACCATGACAACTTGAGGTACAAACCGTGACAACTTGAGGTATAAATTCACCTAGCCTCAACTTAGCAGTTTATAATGTAAATGGATACAATTACTTAATGAATATGACTTGAAATGTATCATCTTAGTGAGCATATCTACATCATGCATGCAAAACAAGGATGTCAATCCTTCAATAAGTCTTAGATAGTGATGGGTTGATATTCTACGAAGGGAATTGACACCTACTTGATGTTAAGTTTATGAAAATCAAGTTCTATGATAAAAAGGTTTTATGGGAAAGAACACTCAATTCTTGGTCATAATAAGAAACGTGAGCTAGACTTGCAAAATCCAAGGAAAACAAGGCCGAGAAACAAATAGAACACAATTAAAAATGTTTATATTTCCTTCAAGTTTGCACTACAATTTATATTGATATCTATTTTTACTTGTATAAACTAAATGCGCCATAAAATATAGGGATGCAATATTTTTTTTCAGAAGTAGGTAAATACATTAAAAGGGAGTTGTGGATAGAAGAAAAAACAACTAGAATTTACAAAAAAACCTAAATCTTGATAGGAATTGATGATCACTATCTATTACAAAATCCTATAGATTGCTAGAGTTTGGAAACTGATGTCTATTATAAAAAACGATGTTGTTACTATGTCTACTAGACTGGCTAGTGTTCTTCAAAGAGGAGAAAAATAAAATACTTCTATAGATTCTGATAGACTATCCTAATACATATAAACATTTAAAATATATAACATATTATAGATAATAAACATCCCTACTAGTTATGGTGTGGGCCTTATTGTTGATTGTTGTCTCCATCCATAGTTGTGTCCACTTGAGGAGGGGAAAATCCCTAGTGTATGGAAGATGTTGAAGTTTCATGAATATGATTCAAGTTCGATACAAGAGCTTGCAGATGGGTGTTAAGGTTCTCCAACAACACAGTTATGTTCATCTGTTTTTTCACAAACCCTTTAATTTCCTCAACTACCTGATTAATATCCAAGATTTGTTCACGATGATTTCCTGAAATTTCAGAGATAACTTGCTGCAGGCCATTCACCTCCTCTCAAAGGATTCTCACTTCTCTCCTTAGCTCCGAAATTTCATAAGACATAAACCATTTACATCCTATATCTATCGCTTGTCTTGTTTTTTTTTGTTAACTGAAATTGCTCCAATTGTGAATTGACTTAAATTACACCCCCTTGTATTTGTAGTGATTTTCAACTCATTCTTCTAGTGCTCACCCATGATGATAGGAGATAGTCACCAAGTAGGAATCAGAGCAAGACATTCTAGACTTATCCTTAAACCACCTTCTCTTAAAATAATTTCACCATTTAATTCCATGAGGTTTAAGATTCATATCAAATATTTCTATATCTCTCCTGTAGATGCAATTTGTACCACCCATCTTGTCAATCAAACATTTATTACCTTTGGTGTCGAGTTTCTGCCTTCTAGTTGCTCTTCAAGTAGTGATCCATGAGACATGAGTCACAAGGTTTGAAATTTTGAATTCATGGAGGGGATAAGTGAGTAGTGACTTCATCATTAAGTTCAAGGTCCCCTTGGTTTAGGGTGGTTCCCTTATTTTTTTATGCTATCTACCTTACTATTATTCCATCTTAGTACATGATGATAGAAGATATAATCAAAGGTTTGGGATACGAGGCTTATTCATCTCACAATTTTCAAAAGAGGCGATGATTCTTATCTAGCTCGGAGACACAACGCATTTACGAACACTATTGAGTCCTTGATTTCTCTTACCAAATTTATTCCTCTTTCCTTGATGAGACAAAGTCCTAGGAAGCGAGTAAGGGTTTCAATGATGTTTTTGGAATCCTTTCCGAGTCTCCAAGCATAGTGTTGTTCTTCTTGTCCATTGGTGTCATAGATGAATCCTATGCACCTACCACCCATGGATTTCCTTTTAAAGTGTCATCAAAGAATGTGATGTGAAATTTCTATTGTTTGCACCATGCTGCAAAATCATCCTGCTCCATTTGAGCTTTCGATATTGATCTTGTCCTGGTTTTCTTATAATTCAAGTTAAATTGATGGTTTTATTTTTTATATAATCATGAAGCCACAACTTTTCTTTGGTTTCTAGAATATCAATTCACCCAAACTTGATGCCTATGGAATTAATAGATTATGGTGTTAGATTTATAGCGTTATTGGCAATTTGGATTGCCAAATGGTTTTCTCGTGCAAAGAATGCCTTTTATTTTTCTAGCCAAACTTTCAAGAATTTAAATATGGGAAGGGTTGTCCATAATCTTTTTAGAAGTGGTTTATTAAAAAAGGATCCTTGATATTCCTTGATCCACTTGATTAACATAGTTTTCCATGAGTTAGGAATGGCTTGAATTACTCCTACCTTAGATTAAGCCAATATCCAAACTTCTAAGGGCCCTACATTGCTAGAATAAATGCGGGATGATTTCTTTTGCTTCTTGACAGAGGGGGAATCACTAAGGATACTGAACTCCTCTTTTCCTGAGGTTTTTAGTTTTGGGGATTTTTTTATGTGATTGGATCTAATAGAATATGTTCACCTTCGAAATTCCATATTCTTTCCAAATTTTCTTCCATATTGGGTATATCGATATTAGAGCCTCTATTTCCGTCAGATGCTCATATCCTGCTTTGAATTTATAAGCTGAATTTTGTTTCCCCCATATACTTCAGTCCTTTTTTTTCTTATTAAGGTGGGATGCAAAATTTAGAAGATACATCATAGATTTCTATTTCTCCTTAAGCGGCGAAGTAATTTCGAATTATTTCCATCCCATCCAATCTTTAGATCTTTCTTCCCATATGGAAAGATCATATAGAGTGTGAATGTACCTCCTTTGTATCTATCTTTGTATCTCCTGATTTTTTTTTGGATAGATCCTCTAAGACTTCAATATTTTCATTACACATATTAAATGAGGTTCCATTCTACATTACCATGATATTTGCTTCCAATAATTATTAGAGTTACTACTTTGAGAAGCTTCCAAATTGGGGGTTCCCCCTATATCACTCCACCATGTTCTAGTTTAATGTTGCTTAGGATTTGAAGTATTTGATTTTCACAACTCTCATCCATCATTCTTCACCCCCATATATGAGCTGCCAAACTAGTTTGGCGACTAGAAATGGTGCATGATTTTGGGGTTTCTTATACTTAATATTCCTCTTTCTAGTTTGGTCATGACTGTGTTCCAATTGATCAAATGAAACTTCTTTTGATAAGAATTTCCCCTGCCATAAAAAATTTATTGTTTCCTTTATGACTTGTTGAGTTATCCCCAAGGGTGAGAGCAACAATGCACTTTAATAAATGGGGAGGGATGATAAGAACACTTTGATTAACACTAATATGTTTGTCGGGTTTATCCATTGAGATCCCTAATCTCACATCTGTTTCTTGATATTCTCTATTATATTAGTCCAATCCTTAGTCTTGCAGGGGCTAATCAAGATTGGAATTCCAAGGTACTTGAAAAAGGTCCACTCTAAGGTGACTGAATATTCCATGATTCTGGCAATCATGTAGAGGAGTGTGGTTAATCATTTCAACTCATACATCCTAATTTTACTTTTATTAACTAATATTCCCAAATATCTAAGGTACTTATCCAATATATCCTTGAATAGTAGATCAATAGGAGAGTGTTGTCGACGAATTAGGAGTGGTTAATGGATTCAACTCCCCCTTACTTATCTTTATCCTTATTAGGTCTGAGTTTCTCCTCTCCCTTCCCAGGTTTATTTTAAAACATTCCATGATTAAAATATATAAGAGAGGAGACAACAAACAACCTTTTTTCATATGACGACTACTTTGAAACAATTTTGTAGCCCTCCCATTTATTAGAGGAGCTATATAAGGAGATCCAATGCAAGCTTTGATCCATCAGATGAAGAGGAATCAAAGCCTAGCTTTTTAAGGACCTTGTACAAGAATGAATGCTTGACATGATTGAATGCATTAGCCATATCAAGTTTGATGACCATACCTTTTTCTTTTCGAGTGTAGCTAGAGTGCACCACTTCTTGTACCTGAATTATTTTGTCATGTATTTTCCTCTTTTCCATGAATTCTCCTTGATTTGGTGAAATGATGTTAGATAGGATATTTTTTATTTGATTCATTAGAATTTTTGTTAGTACCTTGTATGTTGTGTTGCAGAGAGAAACAGGCCTGAATATGGAAAAGAAGGTTAATATAGTTTCTTTTGGTATTAGAGAAATGAAGGAGGAATTCACGTTTCTTCCTAATTTATCCTTGTTCTGGGAAACTATTAGAATTCGTCAGAGGTATTTATTAATTATATTCTAGATAGATTGCAAAAAGTGGATGGTGAACCCATCTATTCATTGATCTTTGTTAGGATCCAAGGACCACACTGTCTCGATCACATTAGATTCTTCTATTTTCCTATCTAGGTCCGCATTGTTATGGGATGTCACAATAATGGGAATTGTTGCTAGTAGATTTTGTGTTATAACTTCTTCTTCCTGATTTCCTTCAGTGTATAGATGCTTAAAATTTCTATCTACCTCGATTTTAATAGATTCCAAAAATTTAATTTGTTCCCCATTTTGATTTTTGATTTCTTGGATTCTATTTTCCATGGTTTTGTCCTTTGCTTGTTTATGGAAGAAAGTTGCATTTTTATAACCAACTTGAAACCATAAACTCCTTCACTTTAGTTTCTAGTGTTATTCGTATAACTAGTTGAAGTCTCATGGGAATCTTCTTTATTAGCTGCGTGCATTTCCTTACAGACTACGAGCATTTAAATTGAGCCCGGGAACATTCTTTGTAAGTGAAGGGAATTTTTCTTGAGCTCGCGAGCATCCTTTCAAATATAATGCATGAATATTTCCTTGTATTGATGGGCATATTCCCTATTCTTGTGGAAATTTTACCTTATATGTTCTGCGAGCATTTTGCTTCATGGTATAACTATATTATTCCTTGCTACAAGAATTTTCCCTCACATAGTGCAGGAATTTATTTAAGTATATTATGGGAATTTACATCAAGGTATGTGGGAATATCCTTAATCCTATTGTGAGCATTTCCTTAATCCTATTGTAGAAATATTCCTCGAACAACCGTAGAAATTTTTTAAGGTCAATATAGGAATTTCACTAATAACATTGCATGCATAATATGGGTTGCTTGTTATTGTTTCTGTTAGTCCTACGTCTGACAACTATTTTCCTTGGGCCCATCTTTCTACCTTAGACATTTTTATCCCTTTTTTATTTTCTTATTTTCTTATGTTTGGGCTGCTTTGATTTCGTTTTAAACTATCTTTTTGCATTTACAAATATCTTAGTTTAAGACTTAAGCCCCTTTAAATTAATAAATGTCTTTTCATATAATGAAAATGAATGCAATGTACTTGAATGCAATGTATTTTTATATCCTATGTTTTAACACAAGTTGGTAGCGCATCTCATCATTCATGCACATGCGCGCTGCCAACTTTCCAAGGTTAGGGTTAAGTGGAAGGTTATCAAATAATAATGAAGTTGTTCAGTCTTTGGGGTTTATTCCAGCTTACAAGTCGTCAGTTGGCTATGAGTTACACCTAGAAAAAAAATAGTATTGCTCCATAATCCGAAGATGCATTCAACTCAATGCTCTATACTTCATGTGGTGGTGATTTATTTTTATAGGGTTTCATGTTATCTTCTGTGACCTCCACCTCTAGCATTATGTCCATAGCCTGAAAAGTAGTAATGGTTACAGAAAGGAAACAAAGAGCTGGTAATTCTAAGCAAACTTCGAATAGAACCATAGAACAACGGTTAAGATGGTGTTGTTGTGGATTTCCTCCTCTCCTTCTCGTTGTGCATTTGCAAGTATTTTATTACCACACCAATCTACACACTTGATCATTACACCGTCTTTGTCACCATCACCATCAAATTCTCTTCATATGCAACTCACAAGCATTGCAACCCCTGTCTTCTTCACCTCTCGAACGCCACTCTACAGAGTAGATGTGAAATGCCCTCGACCATGTCTAGTTTCAACCGTTGAATTCAGAGCATTGGGGGCCACAAAGGACACAGAGCTTACAAATGAGAATGCGCAGAGAAAAGATGTTGGGAGTGGTAGGAAGAAGGTGGATGCTTTTTTTTTCTGGTGGTGGTTTGAATTTCAAGGCTCTTCACTAAGCCACTCTAAAAAATGACATCCCTTGCGATATTGTCGTTCTCATCACTGATAAGCACAGTTCTAGAGCCTCTGAATATGGAAGTGAACAAATTGTTGTAGGATCTAATTCCAATAGATATGGAAGGAAATCAACAAAATATGCAGATACTCTTCTCCGTGTATTATTCCACACTTCTGGGATATGCGGAAAACACTTTCTTCATAGTTTGTATAAAGGCAGTGTCCCTCAAGCTCGAGTGGAAACTATGATTCTTGATTTTGATCCAGTACTTGGACTAATATGTGATGTTATTGTGCATCCTCTTAGAGACCGATTTGTTTTATATAACCATCAGAATGAATATGGCGGATGGGGATTGCAAATTGAGGGTCACAACATAATGTTTGGAACAATGTTAAACTATGTTACATTGAGACTTCTTGGACAAGCACCTGATGGTGGCGAAGAAACCATGGAAAAAGGGCATGCATGGATTTCGAATCATGGTGGTGCCACTACAATACCTCCCTGGGGAAAAATGTGGCTTTCAGTACTTGGAGTATTTGATTGGATTGGAAACAATCCATTGCCCCCATAAATTTGTATTCTCCCTTATTTTCTTCCAACCCATCTAGGAGAATGTGGTGTCACTGTCGAATGGTTTATTTTCCAATGTCATATCTGTCTGGGCGAAGATTTGTGGATCCTCTAACTGGAATTGTTGCGGCAAACGAGCAGATATCTTATGTGTTAACCAAGAAAATATCCAGAGTGAAGTTTGAATACTTTTGAGAGAAGCTCGGTGTACTTCAGATCGAGATTCCTTCCAGGGGTAGGTGATGATTCCGGAAGATGTAGATGCACGAGAGCCTTTCTCACATGGTGGTAGGTGTGGGAGGAGTAGATGTAAGGGTTGTGGTCATTCCAACATGGTTGAGGTGTGTGCATATGGGATTTTCTCCATGTGACGATGAGATGATCTGAAGATGATGAGATGGTAGTGGGAGATCTTTCAATTTTTGTAGAGGCATATAATCAGTCCTTGGATGCTCCTTCAGGTTTTGCAGAGGCATATAATCAGTCCTAGGAGATCTTTCAGGTTTTGCATAATCATATAATTAGTCCTAGGATGCTCCTTCATATTTTTCAGAGGCTTATAGTCAGTCCTGGGATGCTCCTTCAGGTTTTGCAGAGGCATATAATCAGTCTCAGGAGATCCTTCAGGTTTCACAAAGGCATATAATCAATCCTGGGATGATCCTTTAGGTTTTACAGAGGCATATAATCAGTCATGGGAGATCCTTCAGGTTTTGCAAAAGCATATAATTAGTCCTGGGATACTCCTTCGGGTTTTGCAGAGGAAATATAATAAGTCTTGAGATATACCTACTTGATGACTTGCTCGCTGAAATGAAGACCCACATGGAGGCTAGGCCTACATCCAACATGAAAACGGGCTTGCTCTGTAGAAATTCCTATGATGAGTAGACTCAAGAGATATCACCATTTGGTCGAGATGATGAGGACAAAAAAATTGGTGACAGTGATGATCCAACGTTGATGATGATCCAATATTGAAGACTTGTGCCTATATTTATTGATGTTTGTGTCAAGGGAATACCTTCCTAGTTAAGAGGGAGTGTTAATGTAATTGTAACTTCAGAAGATATTCACTTGTATATTTCATATTGCATTTTATTGTAACTCCAATAGAGATGTTTATTCCTCCATCCGAGAGAGTCATTATTGTATTTAAGTCATGTAAAGTCATTAGGGTTAACCATCCATTGTATGTCAGGGCATTATACCCCAGAGTTACATTGTAATTGGGTTATTAGAATCTCCTAGAGAAGTCGACCCAGTCTAGTTGAGGGAAAGGTTAAGTGAAGATAAAGTATAAAAAGAGAGTGTGCCTCTCTCATTTATTCATTCACTCACTCATCAAGTTCGCATGAGTGAGAGAGAAGACAAGTTCGCACAAGTGGGGGAGAGAGAAGTTGCTGAAGAACATCTCCATATTTTTGGGATTTACTTTTGTTATTGGTGCTCATTCTATCTCTAAGGAAGTTGCAGGGTTTTCTTCTTTATGGTTTCCCTGAGGAAAATATGTGTGTCTCTTGTCTCTTGTGATTATTGTTGTGCATGTTATTCTCTCAGATAAGATCATAGATCATATTGAATAAAATTGTAAAAATATAATAGATTGGTGGAAAATAAATATTACAACATGAATAAGATAGATCCAGAAGAAGAGGATAGATTTCACAAATCTAATAAAATTACTAACTACCATGACTCGGACTAGTGAGATAATCCTTCCATTTCGTATATACTTCTCACATTTATACAACATCAAGATATTATCTTGGTCCAACTGGAGCTAATATTTACATAAGTAGGATCTAACTTCTTTTCTTTGGATTTTGGACCAACTATATAAAAACCATTGCAAGGTATATGTCAAATAGATAGGAGTATAAATAAGTGGTCGAAAAGTAGAGATTTCAATTTGAGTGGTATCCTAGATTAATGGACTTGTTTGTTCTCTTTGCTCATCCACTTTAGCAATCCTTATATTTGGTGGCATTGAATCTGCCAAATCAAAAACATAGGCATGCTAAGGGTTTCCATGTAGCCATCAGTGAAGTTCATCCATTGCCTTAGAAAATTATTTTCCCCTTCTCAATCGTATGTGACACTTCATTGCAAGAAAGTTCCCATGACTTGATAGATATACGATTCCTCATGAGTTTGAGTGAATCCAGGTGAGGAACAGTTTGAGAGGTGTTTTTGAAATGAACCTTCCATTCATAGAGTTGTTCATAGGTTGGATTGACCCTCTTTCTCTTGTCCAAATGGTCTTCCAACATGTATGATAGATGTTCAAAAGAATTGAATTCATCCTTCACTTCGTTCAAACCTTCAAAGAACAAAGTCTATGTCTTCCTCAAACTTTCATTAGTATCAACAACTTCATCTTTGAACTTCTGTACAAACAACTTGAAAAAAGAAGAAGAATCATCCTAATCCTTACATTGGTCCATTTTCAACTTGATGTCATTAAGATTACAATATTTCTCAATGAACTTATTTTATACTATAGTCTTCCGTTGTGCCAACTATTCAATTTGGTCCTTTAAACTATGCAATTTTGAGTGGTGTTGATCTTTGAGTTCTTCAATATGCTTGATGGAATTTTCATGAAGAGTATCCTTTTCTGCTTGTAACATGGCATTTATATCCTTTTCTTCATCAATATTCTTAGTTAGGGTAGAGACATAGTCATAATTTTCCCCAACAAAGGCTCCCATAGCTGCAATAGTCTCTATAGCTTCTCTCTATGGATCATCAATAGCCTGTCTCCATATGACTTGATTTTGAATTGGCCCAACTATCACTTCTCCTTCCCTATTTATCATAGAACCTTCCTTAAGCACAACCTTTTTCCTTTTGCTGAAATAATAATCCCAAGTACAACTTCACCATCTTCACCAAAAAAACTAAATCCTCGATTGTGGAAACCAAAAGTTTGGCAGAGTCAGCAATTGGTAAAGGTTGAATGATAATGGTGGCTACCAACTAGGATACATCTCGAGGAACTGATAAAGTGGATTGGGTAGAGGTAGTTAATAGGATTTTTTTTAATTATTAGGGGCTTAGTAGGATGGGTAGAGGAAGATTTCACTTCATACCATGGAAGGATAGTAGGAATATTGCCTCCATCTGAGTATCTTGTTGAAGAGTTTGTGGTCGGTGTGAAGATGGAGGATTTACTGGAGTATCTAACACATCTTAAGTGGTTGTTTGAGTGGATGGATTGGGAGGATGTGAAACTATCCAAAGGGTTAGTGTGAGGGGTTGAGTTTCTTGGTGAATTATGAGTGGACTAAGTGATACGGTCTTCAACATAAGATATTTATGACAAGTTACTATCTAGAGAAGAATGATGGTTTGGGCTAGTCAAAGTATCATTAACAACATCAATAACATCCAGAGAAGAGGAATGTTAATGTTCTTGGATTATTGGAGTTGGATGAAATACTTCTCCAGTTTGTTCCTTTTCAAAATGAATAAAATTATCAGTACATGGTTGGGAGGGAGGATTCAAAAATAGTTTTGTTTCACCTTCAATTTTCAAGGAGACCATATGTAATGAATTAGGCATGAAAATAGTAGTATAGACAGATTGATTATAGGGGGAAACTTACCTTAGAGATTTTGGGTCTACCGGATCAAGGTATTGAGGTCTGAATAGGAGTAGAAGGTTGAGCAATTGATATAGGTTACTTTCCATGCTTCTTGTCCAATTATTTATGTTCTATAGAATTGGGTGGAGTTAGACTTGCCACTATATATTTATTGGCTACTTCCATAGCCTCCTTGGTAGATTCTTGTTGTTGTTGGAAGAAATTGTTTCTTTCCTTGATCATATTTACTTTCTATTGTTTTTGGGCTTCATGCATGAGGATTCTTTGTGCTGGATCAATTATCCTGCTTAGAACTTCTTGAAATCTGGATGCCCCTTGGTAGAGGGAATCATCTGGTTTCTCTTGATGTGCATATGAGCTCTTTAGCTGAGCTTGAATAAAGTGATCTGCTATAAATCCTTTTGGATCATGCATCCTTTTAATCACAAACCTTAACTTCAAACGATTCAAATCTTTTGCTAGGATGTAGTCATGAGATGAATTTTGGATAACTAGATGTCTGATATACAAAGGGAATTTCGGCCATGCTCTTCTTTTTTGGGAATGGAAATGACGATGCACTCCATTGAGGAAAGTTTGAAAAGATTCCTCTACAAGGACCAATCTATCATGGACAAACCTTGGTAACAAATATGTTGTTTTGTTGCCCCATATCTTGAGATAAGTGAAACAATTCCATGCATACCAGTCACCCATGGGTTCCACTAAAGAAATGGCCTCTTATGATATTGTAGGAGTATTCTTCTTGAAAATAATGAAATAAATAGAATCGAGGAAATTATCACAAATATCATAAATGTAAGGTTTATAATTTTCTTCCCATAGAATTGAACAATAGATATGAATTGGGGGTTTTCCCTTAGTCTAATGCTAGTTCATAGAAGGATAAGTAAATGAGGCACATGCAATGCCTACTAGGTATGTGAACAAATGAAATTTGTGCTTCTTAGTAGCTAAATCCTTTTGTGCTTGGGTGAGCACATCCTAGAGGGTTATGGAAAATATCTGTGCCCAATTAAATAATTGACTTGTAGTTGCTATGTGATGAGCCAAGGGGGGCCATTCAATTTGAAATATGAGCAATTATCAACACCGTAGAAACTATAAAGCATGGTTGTGAGCAACTTATAAGGTTCCCTAAGCAAGAAAATTGGGTACCACCTATTAGGTCTGAGTATAAAGCTGTCGGGTTCAACCATCCATGTTTTAACAAGCACGCCTGGTTCATATTTTTCCCAAATGCGCTTATGAAGTCCTACGTCAATATCTATTATGGGGTCTTTGATGCATAAATTCTAGTGAATGTGTCTGACTTGAAAGATGCATATATAACCTCGTTGGAGTCCCTTAAGGTACTGATTGAGATGTCGACATAATCAATCATGCATTTAATTAGGTCTATATAAGGCACAACAGTTGGGCACGTAGTGATGGCATGGAATTGGGACTTGATAATGTTATGGTAATTGTGGGATTCATCCTTAAAGTCTGAGCAATCATCATTGTCGAAGATGTTGTAAATCGTATCCCAATCCAAACAAAGCATGTTGGAAACTCGTGCATCAATCTGTGAGTAAATACCAAAGTTACGTTCTTTTAGTTTCAATTCTTCCATTGTAGCCTTCCACCTAGTTCTCCTAGACATGACGTAGAGGTAATCCTGAAATGCATCATAAAATAACATAAGCTATTTTAACTATGAAAAATCATACCAAAACCAAAAGAAGTGCAAAATACATGGGACAAACCTGAAACAAAAACGTACAAGGCAAATGCAATATTCGTGCGAGACCAAAGATTGTTACTATTATGAAATAGCGATGGCGAGGTGGGATTGCTGAAAATTTGATAAAGTCGGGTGTTTGGTGTCGAGAGGAATTTAGCAACACACACAATAATATTCCTAACTCCTGAAGTTCGAAGTTAGTGTGGTTAGGCGACATCGACATCGACATGCCCAAAAGAAGTGAAAAATAAATGCCTTGTTGTCTTCTGAATGAAATTCAAGATTCATAGGGATAAAAACGTCGACGTCGAGGAAAATTTTCAAAGATAGACGAGTGTCGTGCCAAGTTTCGAGTTTCGAATAAAATTGTGAACATCGGGATCAGAACGTCGTGGTTGAAGTTTTACGTAATAAATGAATTCCTAACTTTCGACTCCCGGTATTTATAAAATGGAATGTTGGCATTGGAACGTCGAAAAAATTATTTTCAGTATCCCAAGGTTTGATTTTTTATTCTTTTGGTAAAATAAGAATTAAGGTGTCAGAACGTCGGAACTGACTTAATCAAAGCTTAACATACTTTAGATTAACTCCAAAATTCTTGTAAATGAAAAAGTAAATGATATTAACTAAAAAAATGTTGATGCAAGTATTCTTTGAAAAACAAACAAGGGAATTAAAATTTAAAATGGGAGCTCCCATATTCCTAAAATATGGGATTGTTGTGGCTACAACAATGTCTTAACACATTTTAGTTACTTAGATACAACAATATTTCTCTAATTATGATGTGTGAGAAACTTATTTTAGTGGACAACTTTTATGTAGTCCCTATGTAACACCATTTTGGAGATAATATTTAAAGTCATGGAAACCAAAATAAAAGAAACACTAAGCACAACTACTTTTTAGTAATAAGTAGGTTTGTTGGAAAGAAGGAAAATTCTAGACATGATTATTATAGCTCACAAAACCATATATGCTAAAATGTTAAAAGAAAAAAGAAAGGATTATCAAGTTAGAAATGAGGATATGATGAAGTAGGTTTCCAAACTCTACTTCTTCTAACACAAACAAATGTCTATAAATACATAGAAGAGTCAATAACATGCAAACACGTTATAATGACCACCTTCATTGATCTAATCCTAAACATTAAGGGACCTACTTCGATAAAAAATTTACACAATAGTCAACTTTTGTGCTTCTTTTAAAATGACATATAAAAACTCAGTGTTAAGTAAGATTATATGGGTTTGGTGATAAACCATATACGATTTAAGATTAATGGTTGTCAAGTTAGACATGTCTAAGGCTTGTGAAATAGTAGGCCTCCAACTTCTACTTCTTGTAGTACAATGTGCAAATAGTTGTGTTAAAAGTAGTGGACGAGTCAAGAACATCTAAACAAGTTATAATTTCCACCCTCATTGCTCTAATTTAGAAGTTTGAGAGGCCTACTTTGATGAACAACTTTTAGCCAAATATTGCACTTATCTTAAAATGACATATCAAATTGTGGGATAAGTAAAATTCCTCCTAGTCCAAAACCTATTGGCTAAGGGATATTCCAAGAATTGAAGTAGTCATATCCATGATGAAACATCTAGAAAGAGACCATGAAACTTGAGCATGACAAGTGGGTACCAAAATTATCTTTAAAGGAATTTCCTAAGCCTTTAGGATGAGTAGCTCTCATGGGACCCAAACCCAATTGTAGTAATGCAACATTTTCACCTAGAAAACGTGGACACGCATTAAAAGGTAAATTGCTAGCCACCCTCTTAACAACATAGGGGGTTAAAAACATTAAAGGGCCAATAAGAATCCCTTGCATTTAGGATTGATCAATTGAACCTTAATGAGGAAAAACAAATCTTGTCCTTTCAACATAATAAATCTTAGATCAAGGTCGATCCCCACCGAGGTGTTGGACATGGGTTGTAGTCTTTGTAGGTTTCTATAGCAAACTACAAAATCTAGAAACCTTCTAAAATCTTATTGATTATCAAATTCCCAACCATAAAATGTTTGGCTCTATTTTTTAAAAATATTCAAATTTATAAGGGTTTTACATAGTTTTTGGACAATTTTGGCGATTTTTAGAGTACAAAATTTTAATCCTATTGAATTTCGACAAATCACATTGGAAATAAATGGAAAATGAAGATTTTTTTTTGAAAAAAACCTTGAAAATTAAACCATGGGTTAAATTCTGCCCCTAAAATTTTCCTTGATTTTGGATTTCCAAAGTAAAAATATATAATGTGTGTGAGAACCATTATTAGTTATGTTTTAGATTTTGTTTGGCATTATTGTTCTTTATACATATTTATCAAATTTTTTCATAAAAAAGTTGGATAACAAAATATTATGGAAAAATAGTTTACTCGGCTCAGTTGGAGTAGTTCTCGAAATCGACCTCACCTCAATAATTATTTGAACCAACTGAACTCATTTTCGCTCGTGTTCCCTGTCCATTTAGGCGTATACTTTCCAGGGGCCTAAAATGTAGCCAGTCTGACGCCAGTCTTCCTCGATCGATGTGTCCCAACTTAAATGAAAAGTTACATTTTTTTGGAAGGAGACAGGGTGAAGCAAGACTACCTTTCATTCATAATTTAAGGAGTAGAGGACCGGGCTAAAAAATATATTTTATATGTAGGTGAGTCATAGTTGTGGTCAGCCAGATAGTTCCTAAGACTGGATTATTATACAAGACTCCAATAAATAGAATGCAATAAAAAATGCAAAGCATATGATGAAGGGAATACTAATATTATTAATTCATTGAACCATTATTTTAAAGGAAAATATATAGCTATCGTTACCACCTATAAACAAACATTAAGGTTAAAATGTTAACCACCAATACTTCATGATTATAACAATTTAGAGAATTCAAAATGGAAGGTTTGGTATTGAAAACAAAGTGGACATGTTACGGTATATTAGAACATATTCAAATATAATTTGAAAAAATAAAACCCACCCAATTTAAGACATGTAAAATATTGGGGGGAAGGTGAATTTTTTCACGAGAGGGATATATAATTGAAAACATATATTATCATTATTGTTCAAAGTTCATTTCCATCAATAAGTAAAGTGTAATACATGTATATTATCAATTTCACAACTACAATCGGGGCAAGCTAATATTGGGATCGCTTTTTTAATTCTCCTTTTGGATAGATTTTTTTGCATTTATTACTTTTTTTTACAAATATTTGACTTAGTATGTTTTAAATTATCACATAAAAATATATTTAACCTCTATATCATTAACATAATTTAAAATAGTTTGAAAAATAGAAAAAACAAGATCATTAATAACATTTGTTATACAATAACATCTACATGAAGATAAGCAACAAAATATGTCGTGTTTTGTTTTTTCAAACCTAACTTAACTACCAAACATGATTAGTATTCATTCATGATAACAACAAATGAACGCTTTATATCATCATAATAAAAATAATGCATTTTTAAAAAGAATATTTGAATTACGTACAAACCGTGACAACTTGAGGTATAAATTCACCTAGCCTCAACTTAGCAGTTTATAATGTAAATGGATACAATTACTTAATGAATATGACTTGAAATGTATCATCTTAGTGAGCATATCTACATCATGCATGCAAAAAAAGGATGTCCATCCTTCAACAAGTCTTAGATAGTGATGGGTTGATATTCTATGAAGGGAATTGACACCTACTTGATGTTAAGTTTATGAAAATCAAGTTCTATGATAAAAAATGTTTTATGGGAAAGAACACTCAATTCTTGGTCATAATAAGAAATGTGAGCTAGACCTGCAAAATCCAAGGAAAACAAGGTCGAGAAACAAATAGAACACAATTAAAAATGTTTATATTTCCTTCAAGTTTGAACTACAATTTATATTGATATCTATTTTTACTTGTGTAAACTAAATGCGCCATAAAATATAGGGATGCAATATTTTTTTTCACAAGTAGGTAAATACATTAAAAGGGAGTTGTGGATAGAAGAAAAAACAACTAGAATTTACAAAAAAACCTAAATCTTGATAGGAATTGATGATCACTATCTATTACAAAATCCTATAGATTGCTAGAGTTTGGAAACTGATGTCTATTATAAAAAACGATGTTGTTACTATGTCTACTAGAATGGCTAGTGTTCTTCAAAGAGGAGAAAAATAAAATACTTCTATAGATTCTGATAGACTATCCTAATACATATAAACATTTAAAATACATAACATATTATAGATAATCAACATCCCTACTAGTTATGGTGTGGGCCTTATTGTTGATTGTTGTCTCCATCCATAGTTGTGTCCACTTGAGGAGGGGAAAATCCCTAGTGTATGGAAGATGTTGAAGTTTCATGAATATGATTTAAGTCCGATACAAGAGCCCGAAGATGGGTGTTAAGGTTCTCCAACAACAAAATAATGTTCATTTGGTTTTTCACAAACCCTTTAATTTCCTCAACTACCAAGGATAATTTTAGGGGCGAAATTTAGCCCATGGGCTATTTTTAGGGTTTTTTCTCCAAAAAAATATTCGTCATTTTGCATTTTTTGAAGCCCTATTCACCCAATTTTGATGGGTTAAACTTTTTTCACCCTAAAAATCGCCAAATTATTATATAAACGATATAAAATCCTTGGAAATTAAAATATCTTTTGAAAAATATCGCCAAACATTTTATAGTTGGTGTTTTAAGAATCGGTAAGATTCACCAACATTTATACACTTTTAAATAAGTATGGTTCCTTAAAATCATCCCTGTCAACTACCTGAATAATATCCAAGATTTGTTCACGATGATTTCCTGAAATTTCGGAGATAACTTGTTGTAGACCATTCACCTCCTCTCAAAGGATTCTCACTTCTCTCCTTAGCTCCGAAATTTCATAAGACATAAACCATTTACATCCTATATCTATTGCTTGTCCTGTTTTTTTTTGTTAAATGAAATTGCTCCAATTGTGAATTGACTTAAATTACACCCCCTTGTATTTGTAGTGATTTTCAACTCGTTCTTCTAGTGCTCACCCATGATGACAGGAGATAGTCACCAAGTAGGAATTAGAGCAAGACATTCTAGACTTATCCTTAAACCACCTTATCTTAAAATAATTTCACCATTTAATTCCATGAGGTTTAAGATTCATATCAAATATTTCTATATCTCTCCTGTAGATGCAATTTGTACCACCCATCTTGTCAAGCAAACATTTATTACCTTTGGTGTCGAGTTGTTGCCTTCCAGTTGCTCTTCAAGTAGTGATCCATGAGACATGAGTCATGAGGTTTGAAATTTTGAATTCATGGAGGGGATAAGTGAGTAGTGACTCCATCATTAAGTTCAAGGTCCCCTTGGTTTAGGGTGGTTCCCTTATTTTTTATGCTATCTACCTTACTATTATTCCATCTTAGTACATGATGATAGAAAATATAATCAAAGGTTTGGGATACGAGGCTTACTCGTCTCACAATTTTCAAAAGAGGTGATGATTCTTATCTAGCTCGGAGACACAATGCATTTATGACCACTATTGAGTCCTTGATTTCTCTTACCAAATTTATTCCTCTTTCCTTGATGAGACAAAGTCCTAGGAAGTGAGTAAGGGCTTCAACGATGTTTTTGGAATCCTTTCCAAGTCTCCAAGCATAGTGTTGTTCTTCTTGTCCATTGGTGTCATAGATGAATCCTATGCACCTACCACCCATGGATTTCCTTTTAAAGTGTCATCAAAGAATGTGATGTGAAATTTCTATTGTTTGCACCATGCTCCAAAATCATCCTGCTCCATTTGAGCTTCCGATATTGATCTTGTCCTAGTTTTCTTATAATTCAAGTTAAATTGATGGTTTTATTTTTTATATAATCATGAAGCCACAACTTTTCTTTGGTTTCTAGAATATCAATTCACCCAAACCTGATGCCTATGGAATTAATAGATTATGGTGTTAGATTTATAGCGTTATTGGCAATTTGGTTTGCCAAATGTTTTTCCCCTGCAAAGAATGCTTTTTATTTTTCTAGCCAAACTTTCAAGAATTTAAATATGGGAAGGGTTGTCCATAATCTTTTTAGCAGTGGTTTATTAAAAAAGGATCCTTGATATTCCTTGATCCACTTGATTAACATAGTTTTCCATGAGTTAGGAATGGCTTGAATTACTCCTACCTTAGATTAAGCCAATATCCAAACTTCTAAGGGCCCTACATTGCTAGAATAAATGCGGGATGATTTCTTTTGCTTCTTGAAAGAGGGGGAATCACTAAGGATATTGAACTCCTCTTTTCCTAAGGTTTTTAGTTTTGGGGATTTTTTTATGTGATAGGATTTAATAGAATATGTTCACCTTTGAAATTCCATATTCTTTCCAAATTTTCTTCCATATTGGGTTTATCGATATTGGAGCCTCTATTTCCATTAGATGCTCATATCCCGCTTTGAATTTATAAGCTGAATTTTGTTTCCCCCATATTCTTCGGTCCTTTTTTTTTCTTATTAAGGTGGGATGCAAAATTTAGAAGATACATCATAGATTTCTATTTCTCCTTAAGCGGTGAAGTAAGTTCGAATTATTTCCATCCCATCCAATCTTTAGATATTTCTTCCCATATGGAAAGATCATATAGAGTGTGAATGTACCTCCTTTGTATCTATCTTTGTATCTCCTGAATTTTTTTTGATAGATCCTCTGAGACTTCAATATTTTCATTACACATATTAAATGAGGTTCCATTCTACATTACCATGATATTTGCTTCCACTAATTATTAGAGTTACTACTTTGAGAAGCTTCCAAACTGGGGGTTCCCCCCATATCACTCCACCATGTTCTAGTTTAATGTTGCTAAGGATTTGAATTATTTGATTTTAACAACTCTCATCCACCATTCTTCGCTCCCATATATGAGCCGCCAAACTAGTTTGGCGACTAGAAATGGTGCATGATTTTGGGGTCTCCTATACCCAATATTCCTCTTTCTAGTTTGGTCGTGACTGTGTTCCAATTGATAAAATGAAACTTCTTTTGATTATAATTTCCCTTGCCATAAAAAATTTATTGTTTCCTTTATGACTTGTTGAGTTATCCCCAAGGGTGAGAGCAACAATGAACTTTAATAAATGGGGAGGGATGATAAGAACACTTTGATTAACACTAATATGTTTGTCGGGTTTATCCACTGAGATCCCTAATCTCACATCTATTTCTTGATATTCTCTATTATATTAGTCCAATCCTTAGTCTTGTAGGGGCCAATCAAGATTGGAATTCCAAGGTACTTGAAAGAGGTCCACTCTAAGGTGACTGGAGATTCCATGATTCTAGAAATCATGTAGAGGAGTGTGGTTAATCATTTCAACTCATATATCTTAATTTTACTTTTATTAACTAATCTTCCCAAATATCTAAGGTACTTATCCAATATATCCTTGAATAGTAGATCAATAGGAGAGTGTTGTCGACGAATTGGGAGTGGTTAATGGATTTAACTCCCCCTTACTTATCTTTATCCTTATTAGGTTTGAGTTTCTCCTCTCCCTTCCTAGGTTTATTTTAAAACATTCCATGATTAAAATATATAAGAGAGGAGACAACAAACAACCTTTCCTCATATGACGACTACTTTGAAACAATTTTGTAGCCCTCCCATTTATTAGAGGAGCTATATAAGGAGATCCAATGCAAGCTTTGATCCATTAGATGAAGAGGAATCAAATCCTAGCTTTTTAAGGACCTTGTACAAGAATGAATGCTTGACATGATTGAATGCATTAGCCATATCAAGTTTGGTGACAATACCTTTTTCTTTTCGAGTGTAGCTAGAGTGCACCACTTCTTGTACCTGAATTATTTTGTCATGTATTTTCCTCTTTTCCATGAATCCTCCTTGATTTGGTGAAATGATGTTAGATAGGATATTTTTTATTTGATTCATTAGAATTTTTGTTAGTACCTTGTATGTTGTGTTGCAGAGAGAAATAGGCATGAATATGGAAAAGGAGGTTAATATAGTTTCTTTTGGTATTAGAGAAATGAAGGAGGAATTCACGTTTCTTCCTAATTTATCCTTGTTCTGAGAAACTATTAGAATTCGTCAGAGGTATTTATTAATTATATTCTAGATAGATTGCAAAAAGTGGATGGTGAACCCATCTATTCATTGATCTTTGTTAGGCTCCAAGGACCACACTGTCTCGATCACATCAGATTCTTCTATTTTCCTATATAGGTTTGCATTGTTATGGGATGTCACAATAATGGGAATTGTTGCTAGTAGATTTTGTGTTATAACTTCTTCTTCCTGATTTCCTTCAGTGTATAGATGCTTAAAATTTCTATCTACCTCGATTTTAATAGATTCCAAAAATTTAATTTGTTCCCCATTTTGATTTTTGATTTCTTGGATTTTATTTTCCATGGTTTCGTCCTTTGCTTGTTTATGGAAGAAAGTTACATTTTTATAACCAAATTGCAACCATAAACTCCTTCACTTTAGTTTCCAATGTTCTTCTTATAACCAGTTGAAGTCTCATGGGAATCTTCTTTATTAGCTACGTGCATTTCCTTACAAACTACGAGCATTTAAATTGATCCCGGGGACATTCTTTGTAAGTGAAGGGAATTTTTCTTGAGCTCGCGAGCATCCTTTCAAATATAATGCAGGAATATTTCCTTGTATTGATGGGAATATTCCCTATTCTTGCGGGAATTTTACCTTATATGTTTTGCGAGCATTTTGCTTCATGGTATAACCATATTCTTCCTTGCTACAAGAATTTTCCCTCACATAGTGCAGGAATTTCTTTAAGTATATTATGGGAATTTACATCAAGGTATGTGGGAATATCCTTAATCCTATTGTGAGCATTTCCTTAATCCTATTGTAGAAATATTCCTCGAACAACCGTAGAAATTTTTTAAGGTCAATGTAGGAATTTCACCAATAACATTGCATGCATAATATGGGTTGCTTGTTATTGTTTCTGTTAGTCCTAGGTCTGACAACTATTTTCCCTGGGCCTATCTTTCTACCTTAGAAATTTTTACCCCTTTTTTATTTTCTTATTTTCCTATGTTTGGGCTGCTTTGATTTCGTTTTAAACTATCTTTTTGCATTTACAAATATCTTAGTTTAAGACTTAAGCCCCTTTAGATTAATAAATGTCTTTTCATATAATGAAAATGAATGCAATGTCTTTTTATATCCTATGTTTTAACCACTCATCATTCATGCACATGCGCGCTGCCAACTTTCCAAGGTTAGGGTTACGTGGAAGGTTATCAAATAATAATGAAGTTGTCCAGTCTTTGGGGCTTGTTCCAGCTTACAAGCCGATAGTTGGCTATGAGTTACACCTAGAAAAAAAATAGTACTGCTCCATAATCCGAAGATGCATTCAACTCAATGCTTTGTACTTCATGTGGTGGTGATTTATTTTTATAGGGTTTCATGTTATCTTCTGTGACCTCCACCTCTAGGATTGTGTCCATAGCCTGAAAAGTAGTAATGGTTACAGAAAGGAAACAAAGAGCTGGTAATTCTAAACAAACTTCGAATAGAACCATAGAACACTAGTTAAGATGGTGTCGTTGTGGATTTCCTCCTCTTCTTCTCGTTGTGCATTTGCAGGTATTTTATTACCACACCAATCTACACACTTGATATTTACACCGTATTTGTCACCATCACCATCAAATTCTCTTCGTATGCAACTCACAAGCATTGCAAACCCTGTCTTCTTCACCTCTCGAACGCCACTCTACAGAGCAGATGTGAAATGCCCTCGACCATCCCTAGTTTCAACCATTGAATTCAAAGCATTGGGGGCCACAAAGGACACAGAGCTTACAAATGAGAATGTGCAGAGAAAATATGTTGGGAGTGGTAGGAAGAAGGTGGATGATTTTGTTTCTGGTGGTAGTTTGTATTTCAAGGCTCTTCACCAAGCCACTCTAAAAAATGACATCCCTAGCGATATTGTCGTTCTCATCACCGATAAGCCCAGTTCCAGAGCCTCTGAATATGGAAGTGAACAAAGTGTTGTAGGATCTGATTCCAATAGATATGGAAGGAAATCAACAAAATATGTAGATACTCTTCTCCGTGTATTATTCCATACTTCTGGAATATGCAGAAAACACTTTATTCATAGTTTGTATACAGGCAGTGTCCCTCAAGCTCGAGTGGAAACTATGATTCGTGATTTTGATCTATTACTTGGACTAATATGTGATGTTATTGTGCATCCTCTTAGAGACCGAGTTGTTTTATATAACCATCAGAATGAATATGGTGAATGGGGATTGCACATTGAGGGTCACAACATAATGTTTGGAACAATGTTAAACTATGTTACATTGAGAATTCTTGGACAAGCACCTGATGGTGGCGAAGAAACCATGGAAAAAGGGCGTGCATGGATTTCAAATCATGGCGGTGCCACTACAATACCTTCCTAGGGAAAAATGTGGCTTTCAGTACTTGGAGTATTTGATTGGATTGGAAACAATCCATTGCCCCCAGAAATTTGTATTCTTCCTTATTTTCTTCCAACTCATCTAGGGAGAATGTGGTGTCACTATCGAATGGTTTATTTTCCAATGTCATATCTGTCTGGGCTGATATTTGTGGATCCTCTAACTGGAATTGTTATTTCTTTAAGAGAGAATCTCTATACAGTGTCGTATGGGAAAATAGATTGTAATCAAGCACACAACATGTGTGAAAAGGAGGATCTTTACTATCCACATCCATTTTTACAAGACATCCTATGGGAAGCACTTCATAAATTTGTAGAGCCTGCACTTATGCATTGGACGGGTTCAATGCTATGAGAAAGGGCACTTTAGTTAGTGATGAAGTGATAACACTTCTTCAAGCCTTAATAGATGGTTTTGTCTGGGTGGATATTACTGAATATAGTGCAGAAAATGTCGAGAATGAAAGTATAAAGAGTCCATTTGAGAAACCTAGGAATAATAAGAAATCCTCATAAAGAGGAGATTCATGATGGAAAACCCCAAGAAGAAGAAGAGCCCTGTGAAATTTTGCCATTTCTGTTTCTTCCTTTGATGTTTTTGTCAAGACTCAGTGTTGCATTTGATGTTCCATTGGGATGTTTGGTGGGTAGCTTTATTTGTTTGAGGAAATTCTATACAATACTGTATCATAAGACGCTTGTGGGCTTCAAGAGAAAATCTCTATTGGAAAAATCTGAATCAGCTACAAATGATGAGGATTTTAGGAATTATTTTGGTGAGTATGGAACACTTACTGGTGTCGTTATGATGAAGAGGAATTCGAAAGGAGGTTTAGTTAGATGCAGAAGGAGTACAACATATTGCAAAGGAAGGCACATACGTTGGATGGATTAGCTTCACTGATTGAGGTAGCTAGAAGACTTTCATATGATGTCTAACTTAGCATAGATTTGACACTTGTCATATTTAGCTGAATTTGATCCTTTAAGATAGATAATTTTCTATTTTTGGAAGTTAAATCCTTAAAAAGTGGATCTAAAAAAAAACTTTTGATCTTACCTTTTTCCTATATATTGTAATATTTTGTTTAAAAAAAGGAAGACACATGAGGGTCAACATATGCCGGAAGCTTGTACAACTCTACAATACTATATCTGTTTAAGAACTTCTTTACTAAATGAATGAATTATTATCTATTTGGAGCTAGGTTTAAACTATATATTGTGTTGATATTTCGTGGTTCTGTTTGAACCCTTGTCTGCACGTTTATTTATATAGATGTCTTCTATATAGATGCCTATGTTGTGAAGTGGATATTACTGCTAAATGATGTTTGAAATGTATTCTTGAGCACCTAGATTTTTACATATGATACATTGAATGATCTGTTTGTTTATTCTTCGTGTTTATATTATTTAAACCTATCTCCTGTATCCTGAAAAGTTTTATTGTCATTCCTTCTTTAAAATCTTGTCCTTATGCATATATTATCTGATGTTTTCATATCTTTGTTTCCTTGTACTTGCTTTTTATATTCTTGACTTTTATATCGTTATCCACAAAACAAAAAAAACAATCCTTAATTTCTCAGGTGCCTAAACCCTGCTACCTTGTAATATAGTTAGCATACTTTAGGAAAACAATTTCAATCCCTTAACAATGGTTGGGATCAGTGACAACCAAAATTCCAACAATATCCCCTTTTTCCATTGATGGAAACACAAATGCAATTGATTTTCTTGTTAGCTTTTCCCCCTATATGTATTTTTCATTTTCGACTGCTCCCCTAGTCACATTTCACATTTCCTCCCCCTTTGACATCAATGACCAAATGGATGCCCCCCCCTAAACACCTACTTCCTTCAATGAGTTGAGGAAGGGACCATTCCCAACTTCTGTCTAAGGTTTTCAAACGTGTCTCTGGGAAGAGGTTTGGTGAAGATGTCAACAACTTGTTCCTTAGTAGAAATGTAATTCATCTTGATGTTTTACTTGGCTTCTTGTTCTCTAAGAAAGTGGTACTTGATCGGGATATCTTTTGTTTTAGAGCGCATGACATGATTTTTTGAGATATTGATTACACTTATGTTTTCATAAAGAATGACAATCAGGTAATCATATTCCACCTTGATATCCCTCAAATTTTTTTTCATCCAAAGAACTTGTGTACAACAATATGCTACTGCAATTTATTCTACTTCAACTATAGAAAGATAAATTAATGCTTGTTTTTTGCTTGACTAATACAAGGCAATTTCCTAGAAAAAAAAGCATTTCCACTGGTATTTTTTCTGTCATTAATGCTTCCTTTCTAGTCTGCATCTATGTATGCTGTGAATGTGAAGTTTTTTTTCCTGGGGTGCCACAAACCCAAAATTTAATGTTCCTTTGAGATATCTGAATATCCTCTTAATTTCTTGCACATGTGACTCCTTTGGAGCATATTTAAATCTAGAAACGATTCCTATTGCATGCATAATATCAGGTCTTGAAGTTGTCAAGTATAATAGACTTCCAATCATGGACCTATAAAGTGTTGAATTTGGTACAAGAGATTCATCATCCTTACTCAGTTTACATCCTGTAATCATGGGGGTGTTGACCAATGCATGGTCTTCCGTTTCAAACTTCTTCAACATATACTTGAGATATTTAGTTTAAGCAATGAATATCCCCTTATTAGATTGAGAAACTTGTAATCCAAGGAAAAAGTGTAGTTATCCAATCATGGAAATTTCAAATTCTTTTGACATATCTCTCGAAAAATTTGACTCATATCATCATTATTGATTCCAAGCATAATATATGTTGGAGTTCTTAATGATAATAAGAGGGGGGTGAATTAGTATCATGTGCAGATTAAACAATTTTTTTCTTTACAATTTATGCACCAATTTCAATTTCAATCATAACGATAAAAGAAAACTGTGTGTAGAGTATTTGAAACTAAATTTATATATACATATGAAATTTATGATTACATTTATATATGGGAGACATGAATCACCAAATATGTAGTGAGAACCAGCTCACTTATATGTCAATCTAATTGGGACACCAATCCCACATACAAGCACCAACTCATGGAATCAGAAAACAACCTGTGAGGACACCGGTCATCTGTGCAAGCACCATCTTGTTGTATACAAGATCTAACCAGTGAGTACACCAATCCTCTATGCAAGCAAAAACTTGTTGTGTTTAAGCACTAACCCGAGGAAGACACCGATCTTCCTTCCTTGCTTCGTCCTCCCACCCCAAAATAGATTCATGTTGTGTTCCTTGATTTGTGATCACCGATTCATTTCCTTGATCTGTGATCTTTGTTCTGTTTCCTCGATATGAAACCTCTGATTTGTTACCTTGATATGTGCTTCAAGATAGTCTGTCTTTGTGCAAACATTCTTAACCTCTCTTCCTCACATAGATCTCCACTACAATTGTATGTCTTTTGTGCAATCGTATCTATGCATCTTCTGCACACTTAGATTTGTACACTAATCTTTGCACACTATTTGTTGTTATGATTTTCTGCTCTGCACACTTGAAACTATACTATATATTTATTCTTGATGAATGAGCCATTGATACCCCAATATTTTGAAGCTTTCAAATTCAGAATGCTACATCTTGTGCATCTTTAAGCTTACAAAAACACTTCAATCTCTTGCTTATTTATACTGATATTGCTCAATTGCTTTGTAATCAAGTTGGGATTCCTCTAAGTCACTATCACTCCTCCCTCCTTTCTTTTTGTTCAGACTTACGATCACATTAGTTCTTCTTTCAACGAGCATATTTAATAATCCAACCACAATGTATTTTGTGCACTAGAGTCCTGTTATCCCTAAGGTCTGCACTGGACTACTACATGGAAAATATAGGGAACTTAGGAAGGGATATTGAATACGTTTGGTTTGTTTTGAAGTGGTTGAGTTAGAGGTAGTACAAGGAAGGTCCAGGTATAGTATGGGAACAATACGTATAACATAAAAAGCATTGAACTGATAGGTTATAGATTATGAACTCAAATGTATCAAGACATTATAACACAAATGTAAATAAATACATATAAGAATTAAGCTATAATTTCCATGCATTTATATTTCATCCAACATATAACATCATTATATATGGGAATTAAAAGAAAACATAGCATAAATCAAAGGAAACGAGTACACACAATGTATATACCATTAGTTCTTCAATTATGGTCATGTAACACATTCAATTTATGTAATCAATTAGAAAATCAGTTGCAAATAAGTAAGATGGCACAAAATAGTTCACAATCTTGTATAATCTGAGTTCACAATCATGTATAATCTGATGTTCACCCAAATTATGTAATATGCTTACAAAATAACCAAACCATCCAATGTCATCCAAAAATGGAACCTCTAGCTTCCCGAA
This sequence comes from Pseudotsuga menziesii, assembly GCA_001517045.1. NCBI lineage: Eukaryota > Viridiplantae > Streptophyta > Pinopsida > Pinales > Pinaceae > Pseudotsuga > Pseudotsuga menziesii. Next base: position 9,222 of record LPNX010589687.1, on the reverse strand, counting down.
GGAAGAAAAAACCCCCATTGCATTTCCAATGATCCCATTTATAGAGAGATAATGTTAGTTTCTTTTTGGAAAATGATTTTAACAAATAATAATATATGTAGGAAATCAGGAACAACTAAGTCAAGTTTCTCCAGATCCATTATCTGAAGACGTCTATTTGACTAAGGGTTTAAAAATCTGCCATTGTGTTTTTCTAGAAACTTCCATCATAAGAAGACATGATTTTCTCCCTAACCACTGTGAAAATTTGAAAACCAGTCGTGATTAGGCTAAATTTCCCCATTTATTAAGTGTTTTTTTAACTATTCTAAGTGATTCCTTATGTTTTGGTCAGAATTGTCTCCCGAATCTGATGACAAAAACAATATCTAAGCACTATTTTAGGCGAAGCGGTTGGAATGGGTTAAGCCAGTGAAAATGAAGAGTAAGGTCTACAAATTTTTATATCATATGACCTAGAAGGGGTGGTATTATANAAAATAATAAAATAATATTTATTAATTTTGGAGGAAGAAAAGAAAAAAACTACTTTTTTGTTCGTATTTTCGACATATCTCCCTGTGTTTTTACTCAAACTTCGATCAGGACAGCTTGTTGGATGCATAATTAAATTCTGCATCGAATGAGTACCCACTCTGCATAATTTTGATGGACCCCTCTACCCCAAAACAATAAATACCTGAAAAAATGTGATGATGACATCATCACATTTTTTGAGGTATTTATTGTTTTGGGGTAGATGGGTCTATCAAAATTATGTAGAGTGGGTACTCGTTCGATGTAGAATTTAATTCTGCATCCAATGAGCTGTCCTGATCGAAGTTTGAGTAAAAACAGAGGGAGATATGTCGAAAATACGAACAAAAAAGTAGTTTTTTTCTTTTCTTCATCATCACATTTTTTCAGGTATTTATTGTTTTGGGGTAGAGGGGTCTATCAAAAGTATGCAGAGTGGGTACTCGTTTGATGTGGAATTTAATTCTACATCCAACGAGCTGTCCTAATCAAAGTTTGAGTAAAAACAAAGGGAGATATGTCGAAAATATGAACAAAAAAAGTAGTTTTTTTTATGATACCTATGCCCAAATTTATATTAAAAAATTGTTTAAGACCTATACGGTATTTCAAATTTAAAACAATTTCATTAGCTAACACATGAAGACATGGAATTTGAATTAGTGTTGAAAGGCACATTTTGAGTTGAAATTTCCTCTAATTGAATGGGGTTTCTGAAGTGTCTTGAAGGGTTTATTCCTAGGTTTGAAATGCAAAATATTACAAATCCTAAGTTTTGACCTTGCAAATGCGTTTGATTATGAAAATTTGCTCAGGGTTTTATGGTGACAGAAATGAAGGGTGTGGATTTACAGTAATGGAGATTAACAGTTGCATACAATTTTTCAAAGGTAAGATGCTTGGTTTAAAGAATTTTTGGTATTAGTGGAAGGATGTTGACCTGCAGGAAGAATCGACCGTCAGATAAATAAGTTGAAGCAAATCAACGATTGTAAGACATTTCGTTGATTGAACATGCAAGAATAAATAAAGTTTTCATATCAACGAAATTTTGTAGGCTCCACATGTTTCAACAGCTAAGATCAGAGGAAGAAAGAAATCCACGGTGGGGGTTGATTTCGCAATATGAACTTGCACGGTAAAATTAAGTTTTAAAATTTGCGAAATTGCTTAGGGCCTGCAGATTTCAACAATGATGATCTGGTGAAGAAATGGATCTACGACAGGTATCGATTTTGCATATACAACATGCAAGGACAAATGAACTTTCTAAATATGTGAACGGTGGATATCTGAGCAGGTTTTTGATCCACGGTCCTAATAAATTTCGCAATGTGAACTAGAAAGGAACATTTTAACTTGGGAATTTGTGAAATCAGGTGGGAGCCTCATCTATGGGCAGCTCAGATTGAACTCCAATCCCGATCTACGACCAAGAATAATTTCACATGTTGAAGATGCATGGATAAATGAGGTTTCAAAATCTATGAAATTTGGTAGAGACTGCACTATTGGATGATCAAGATGAAGGAATGATTCATTTCTACTATTGACAGTCATTTCACAACTCAAAGGTGAAAGAAAGAATAAAATTGTTGAGGCTGTGAAATGAAGATAAAGGGTAAGTAAAATAAAGGGTGTATATTTGAACTGATGGAGATCTATGGTGCAGAACCATTTCACTAGATTAACATGCTCACTTAGTGTTTGAAAGGAAATAAGTGAAATTCGTTAAATCGGGTGAAGTTCAACGACTTAGATGGATCCACATTCAGATTAAAGGTGAATATTCATTCTTGAAAGGGAAATTGCAGGATTTATAAAGAGACCTAAATTGGACTAGGAAAGTGGGTAAAGGTGCAAATAATCGACGATGGAGGTGGATCCAAAGATAGATCAATGGCTATAATTCAATTCGCAACTATGATTTGTGTGAAGGATAAAAGAGGAAACATTGCAAAGGAGGGAAACAAGGGGTTTAAACTGGGAGAAATATCGACGACATAGGATGGATCATACAAGATAGATGGATAAGAACTATTTCCATTACAAAAGATGCAAGACTGATATGAAGATAAAAATATTATAAAATATATGCATGTGGAATTAGGGCATTAGTTTATTTAGTGCATTGGAAAATGAAAGTTAAAGACTGTGCGGAAGCATCCAACTCATACAAAATCCTTGGGCATTTGTCAACATACCAGGTAGGCATTTTGTCTCCATTGAAAAGTATTTAAATGGATCAAGTTGAAGAAGTAGAAGCCCTGAAATTATAGTATCAGAAAATTGAGGAGTTATTTGAAAATTGAGGAGTCTTTGATACTATATTGCTGAATGGACCTATTGATGCTGTTAAACACAAGTTAAAAATTCTTAAGGATTAGGGAATAGAGATTCACAATATTTATCAGTCATTTTTCCATGATTTCTCTACAAACCAAACCCTTAACTACCATGAATTCGTTGACTCATGTGCCATTAATTAGTCCTCCTCTAAGAGGGTAATTATGGATACAACTAACACAAAAGTCCTATGTCCAGTCAGTCCTCACGTCCTTATAAATACCCTTTCTGTTTCTGCTGAGTTCAATTTGAAGTATAGAGAGTATAATGAAGAGTCCATAGTTCAATACTTTAGAGAGACCACATTAGAAAAGAAGAAGGACTTATTCAAGAGTTGTTTTAAACTTGATGTCCAATTACAGAACCAAGCATTTCCTGTTCATTCCAACCTTTTTAATTAATAAATTCAATGTGTCATAACCCTGATGAGTCAATTTTTAGGGTTATATACATACAAGTACGTAACCGAACCCCTTATGAACCTATTGTTTACCCTAAACACCTGTGAAGTTGAGTATGAAGAGTCCAGTCAGTGAGTGCAATCTTCATGACTTAAATTTGATGAATTCCTAGCTGAGAATATTCATTCTCAGCTAGTGGATTTCCACAAAACAAGAAGTTTTAGATTTCAATCTTATTTGTTGAAAATGTTCTTGTCATTCAATGAGGAAAACCTACATCTCCCTGAGATGGCTCTTACAGAGGAATTGAATAGGGAATACAACAAGTTTATGAATTTCCTCATGTGTGACATTTACAATGTTATTTTTTCAGAAGAAATCACCCAGGTTTTTACCGGAATTGAAAGAAATTTTGGAGTTCTCTCTAGAAAAAATGATAATTGGTGACTGGTTTCTTTTTGAACAAGGTACAAAAATCAGGTTATATGGGTTTGTTCATAAGCCTTATTTATTACTTGCATTTTTTACTCTTAGAGTATTTGTTATAAAATTTATTAGACAGAGATTAGTAGTGGAGACTAAACATTTTCTTAATTTTAAGAAGTCCTCCAAGATCACGTTTCCATGGGATGTAGGCCCATTTATCATTAAAAACAAATCTTCCCTCCCAATGATTGAAATTTTTCTAAAAGAGATTAGGTTTCTAAGTGAAGCTGCTATACATTATGACCCCCATCACATTATCTCAATTAGAAGACAGGTTCAAAAAAGAAATCCCTTTAAGGATTTTGAAGTTGCAAGATTACTAGAGGCTGCAAACGGGTTAGATTACCCCCATGAGACTTAAGGGGATGTTGATATGCATGAAGAATCTACTTCCTTTATAAGGGAAGTTACCTCACCACAACCTGGTACCTCCAACTTGGTTCCAACAACTGAGAAAATTACACCCATATCTAGGTTCTCTGAGAGAACCAACAAAAGGGGATTCTTATATGCTATGGATACAGAGGAGGAGGACACAACCATAACTCCTAAGAAGCAGAAAGTTGAAGAAGATGGAAAACTTTTCCAAGTGACAGAAGACAAAGGTAAGAAAAAGAAACAAATGAAAGTAACAGAGCCTTCTTTTGAAGTTAAAGAATATGCATTTTCTGATACACCAAATAATTCTACCTCCGAGTTCAAAACTATATCAGAATTATTGGATAAGTATAAGGAGAACAATGATATAACTTCAGAGGAATCTTTGAAATTATATGCAGAAGTAAGAAAAATATCTAGTCAGGATGTATCTCTTGTCACTATTAGATATTATTCTTAGAACACTTTAAATTTGGCCCTAGCAACCAAGAATAGGGTGTTTGAGATAAAAATGAATTTATAAAACATCCCCATTCCTCATATGATACATCTACATAAAAAAATTGGAGACATTATTTTCACTGATTTGTTAAAATCTACATTGAAACTATCAAGACTACAGACTAGTAAGAGAAAGATAGAGAATCAACTTAGACAGGAGAAGGTGGAGAACAGATCTCACCAAGCACATATTAATAAATTGCAGACAGATTTGGTGGATGCTGAGAGCCAAGCAGATAAAGGATTGGGAATACAAAAAATATTGAATGAAAAGGAGAATGCCATTTAACTGTTCAAAAATAAGTTGAAGATCCCTTCTACTCAGCTAGTACAAGCGTTTGAATCGGCAGAGCTTGAGAAGGAAAAATGGGGCTTGGATGGTGAATTGACAGATTGCAAAGCTATATTACTGAAGTTTGCTGAAAAAGAAAAGAAATGGAAGCAATATTTGATTCTTGTAGTTGAGAGTGAGAAGACTCTCAAAGTAAAATTTGATGAGTTAGAAAAGAAACTACAAGAAAAAGAGAAGGAGCTACAAGAGAAAGAGAAAGAGCTTGAAAGTAGAATTATTCCTCCTTTTGCTGAGTCCAGTGAACACACTATTGTCCAGGTTATGTCATAGGTTAGATTGAAATAATTAGAGCTGGCTAGATTGAAAAACCAAAAAAAACCTGGAGAGCTTGGCTTTGAAAATGGAACAAGAGAGAAAGGCTTGGGAAGCCAAATGCCAAGAATTACAGACTAATAATGACAGATTGATGAAACATGTCATAGGTCAATCATCAGTGCAGGGAGAAAAGCATATAATTTGGGATGCCATTATAGAAGAAGCAATAAATTTGAGACCTTATCTTGATTATGTTTTAGAAAAAGAGGCTATGATTCAGTCATCCTAAAAGATTGTGACAACAGGAAGATAAATATTGAATAAGAAACCTATTGATTATGCTAATAATGCCATAAAATTTTTGAATGTATTAACAGAGGATGAGTTGAATACTACAAACATCAAGGATAGAATATATATCATAACCTGGGCTAGGAAAGTGGTAAACAAGTATTAGCATTTGGACACAGTCTAGGCTAAAATTGATATCATGGCACACCAATTAAATATTTTTCAAGACATGTTTGATCCTTTATTCAAGAAGGGACTCCCATTCTTTTGGGAGGAAAAAGGTACTATATTGAAACAAAAGGAATATCAATACAAATTAATTCAATGCAGATTGGATTACACAAATTTTGCTGACATGCGCCAATCGTTATCTGGAAAAATGATTGTAGACAAGATGGAAGATGAGTTTGAAATGTTTTTTTATTTCAAGGAAGCATGTGCACACTTGAAAAATGATTCATACAGGGATCATGTGGAATTACACGTGTTACCAATGGAGATGTCCACTTTGGAATTTCCATTTGCGGACCAATGGAAGACAGTGGAAAAATTTGGAAGGTCTAAGTACACGTTGCATGCTTGAAGACATGGAAGATCGTGGAAGATTTGTTGTCAAAGAATTAGTTATTAGGAATTTATTTTACTTTCTAGAATAAGATAGTACTTAATAAGTGTTGAATGGCACATGTAAAGGACATTTTGCCTATATTTAGTAGTTTGTTTTGTTTCAGCTCATGGAGCAATTGTATAAGAACCACTGAATGCAATGAAAAAAGGGTTGGAACCCATGAGAGTTGAGTTATGTAATTTGAGACTTATTTTTAATCGATCACAGAGTCAAAGGTGGCCTTTTCTACAAAGATTCATGTGTTGTTCATGATTATAGTCTGTTTTTTCCTTCTTAATGTGAATGTTTTCCTGTGATTACCTTTCATTATGTTTTCCTTCATGTTTGAAATGAGTGTTTGTTGGTTCATAATTCATATGTATATGCTCTGACTATTATTTTCAGATATTCACAAATAATTTCCACTAAAGTTAGCATTCGATTCATCTTTGAATAGATGCCCATGTTAATGGACTGTTCATTATCTCTTCTTTTACACCATACTAAAGCATTTTGACTGTGACTGAATAACTATCTTGCCTTTGTAGAAGTTTCCATGCCAACGACATTGTGATTGATAAATATGTATTTTGAATCCATAGCCCAATGCTTACTTACCATGTTTCAACCAACAATACAATCTGATTTTTTTATTTTATTTGATTTACATATCTGGCCTTGTTAAACAACCATTGAAAGATACCTCCCTAGAGAGAAAGAAGCCAACTTTCTTTCCTAAAGCTTGGTTTTGCGGTTACCTTGAGATTACCTTCTTACAACCTGAGGTACATTTTGAGTGATAATGTATTGGCTCCATTGTTGAGGATGAGAGTTTAAATCAGCCCTGGGAAGAAATGACAAAGATTTCAAGGTTCTAAGAAAGAAAGGATTTATGTGGGTGAACAAAGATTTCTACATTTGAAGAAGGTTGTACATTTTCCCTGGAGACTCCACATTCATTTTGAGCAAGATTTAAGAAGGCATCCTGGATTTCACGAGATCACACACACAAGATAATCCTAATATTGAAATTTTACAAAGTGTGGAAAACCTAGAAAGTTTGTTTAAACATAGGACTGGAAAATAAAAAGATAGCACTTCTCAAACTGAAAGGTCTTTATTTCAAGAATATTTCTATAGCTTTCAAGATTTGTATTTGGGAGTAAATGTTGGAAAATATTTGTTAAGATATAAATATGATTCAGACAAAAAAAAACAGAGATTAATCCAAATTGATTTGAGTCATATCTATTAGATTCCCATGGAAAAATTTGCAAAACACTATAAACGTTGAAGAAAGTAGTCCTCTTTTTCGAACTCACCAGCATCATATTTCAAGACCTATTCATAGTCCTCCTCAAAACTCTCATGTATTGCAAAACCCACCTGTTGTACCAAACCCACCTAGACCGATGGCAACAATGTTTGCACCTTTGGCTTTTCTAGCAGTTTTACATGATCTCCCTCAAAGCTACTCCCATATAATTTCTTTATATGATGGGGAGGAAAAATTTTCAGAAAGAAAAAATATGGATAGATTTAAGGACTTTATTGACCTGGAGGAAGTTGATCATGATGATGCAAAGATAAGGTTATTTTCTCAGAGTTTGTATGGAGAGGAAAAAGGTGGTTTAAGGACTTACCAGCAAGATCGATCCCCACCTTTGAAGATTTTTAAACACTGTTTTTGGATAGGTGGGAGTAAAAAAAGAGCACTTTACAAATATTGTCTAAATATAACAATTTAAAGAAAGGGAAATTTGAGTCTATACATGATTTTTCCAGTAGATTCACATGGTTATACAATTCTATTACAGTTGATATTAAACCCTTGGCGGGTGCTGCTAAACTTCATTATGCAGATGCTTTTGAAAGTGATTTTTCATTTTTGTTAAGATAAATAAAGTCTGTTAGTTTTCTCCTATGTTTAAATATGCTCTAGAAGTGGAGACAAACTTAACGGATTCAAGGAAACTAAAAAATAGAGCAGAGGTAGATAGGAGAAGATAGGAAAATAAACCATCTACTTCTACCCCTTCTTTTGCAAATGATGTCAAATTTGAGATGATGATGAATACTATGGAGATATTGATGGACAAGTTAGTGTTGGTTAAAAACATTAAACGATTTATAATAGAATTCCAGCGATTTAATTGTCAACCCATCGAGAGCGTAAACTTGTGAGGCACAAACAAAATATATGCAAGGGCAGAATGTTGTTGAACTTAATCTATACTGAAATTAAAAATACACAACTGAAATTGGATTAAGCGGGAAAAGGTAGGAAATGACATAAAATAAATCTAATCTAAAAATATGAATTTACAGGAAATAAATATAATCTAAAATAGCATAAGAATGCATTAAATAAACTAGTATAAAGAAATTAACAATAACTGGTACAAAGAAATTAACAATAAATGGTGAGTTCACGATAAACCTATGCTAACAATTCATAAACAAGACATAACTGGAAATCTACACTAACAACTCATAAAGAAAGAAATTGCTATAATTCTACATTAATATAAGAGAGTCAAAGGAGGTGCAATAAGCATCATCTCCATTACATAACCCTCAACATCTATTCTATGACTAACTCTGAAAGAGATCTAGACTATCTTCTACTTTCGAACCACTAGAGAGGCCTCTAACCAAAATGAGGAGAGAGCCCTCCTATTTATACATAAATCCAAGATAATTGATCATAATTACAGATCCACTATTCTCTCAACCTATCCCATAAAATTCTCAACAAATAGACAAATCACCCCCCAAATCCTCAACAAGTCTACAACTCATCCCTTTAAATCCTCAACCAAATAATGGCTAAGATATTCTCTCCACATGTCCATGATCTTCTCCTTGAAGTTAGCTCATATCTAGAAGATGAAATTCGAATATGAGGCTAGGTGGCCACTTTTGAGCTTGCTAAAGTCTTCAAATACACTTCTACACATCACCAAACTCACCCAACTTTAAAGTGTAATGAAAATATGTTATTTTTCTCAATAATTAACCATAAATTCACTCAAAATACTCAAAAATAAATTATTTGGAAAATGGTAATATAAACCCATATTTATTAT
>LPNX010589684.1:205950-226286 GCA_001517045.1 Pseudotsuga menziesii | reverse complement strand
TCTAGTATCATAACATCTTCTATGAGTTTGTCTTCTCAGGTCATCAACATATCCTAGTCTTCTGCATTCAACCTTAAAGGTTGGAACCCACTTTACTCTTGGTATAGTCTCGATCCATCACAAAGCTATCCATAATGTCATACCATGTCGAACTCAAATATAATTTTCTGTAGTCACTCCCCCTAAAGTGGAGTATCATCTTCCCTCTTCATTCTGTACAGGTGGTTCTATGCTTGATATATACTGGTCAATAGAGTATGTCATGTCATAGTCTATTCTTTCTGGGGAGAATCATGAACCTTGCTTTGTACACTTGTTCCATCATATCGTATACATCATTCCCCATGATCAACAGTTATTCTTTGATCATAGCTTTTTTCATAGCATTCTTTTCTTCATCTTGAGTTATCTTTTGTACCCATGGTGGTCTTCATCCTTCAAGGTGGATCTACCACTCTCTGAAGCTCTTTCTTCTGTCATGGTGTCTCTGACCTTGGGAGCTTTAGATTCATGTTTATTGGAGTGAATATTGAATTGTCATCACTTGTTCTTTGGAACAAGTCTCATCCTTCTTTTCTTGTAGGAGGTTGTACATGACCTTTCCTACAATTCAAATGCACCAGTTGCATGGTTAGAACTATTTCATAAAACATATGCATAACGACAAATTCTTATGCATCATGCAACTGTTTAGTCAATACAACATTCATCCATATCTCACATAAAATTTCTAGATGCCTTCCATCTCCACCATGACATTATTGAGATTGTGCACTAATCCCATATGTCAACAAAGAGGTTTGATAAGTAGCAATGGAGAGTTGTATAGAACCATGAGCTACTTACCCATCACATGCATATTAGTAGTATACAGTCATTAATGCAATCAATCTATCATGCATAACACATCAATTGAATATAATCAAATGTATAACAAAACAATATCATGAAATGACAATTGAATACTTATCTTTTTTTTTTGTGTGGGTAGACTCCATCTTGATCATTCTGCTTTATCATCTTCTTCATTCATGAAATCATCATTTCTTATCCAAATGACAAGAATTGAGTTCTTCATATTCCTCATCGCTTGAGGGATCTTCTTTGAATGGTGAGAGCTTGATCCTCAATTGCTCCCATCTTCTTCTTCTCTTCTTATGAGTCAAGCTGAAAGAAATTACTTCCTTCTGGCATACATTCTTTGCATGAATCCCATGATTTTGGGAGGCCATTCAAGGTGGCTATCACCACTTCTACAATCTCCACTTCTTCTTCTACTGCTTCAAGTTATTCTGCATTTTGGATCTTCACATTCTTCAACTGTTTTCTCAAAGCCATCTTCTGATTTAAGTTCTTATCTTCAAATAGCTTGATCAAGGAATCAAACATATTTGGTGTCTTTAGGGAAGACACTTGTGGTATAAGTTGATCTGTGATTGAATCAACAATGATCTTCTTGGCCTTGATCAAGTTCTTCTTGTGTAAGGCTTTGATCCTTATCTCCATATGGAACTAGAACCTCTCTACTTATGTAGGTGTCCAATTCATTTTCTTTAGAGAGATCATATACTTCCATGCTTTGAAGTTGTCAACTTTACCAAGCTTATCATCAAGCTTATGTGATAGATCACTTTGAAATGAGAACCTCAAATGCAAATAGCAAAAGATTAGATCTTACCGATTTGAGGTGTCCATCCTGCTTCCAGAGCTAGCTAATTTAGGGTTTGTCAGAGAAACCCTAATTTTAAAAACTTGGAATATTTAAGATATTATTGGATATAAATATAGATATATTAAAATGGAGCTGTCTAATGTACTCCTTTTCTGAAAACAGTGGAGGGAAGCTCTCGGAACAGGAAGCCCTAGTTTTCCAATTTCTTCTGCAGAAATGCCTATCACTGTTTCTATGATATCTCCGAAATAAATACTCTTATGTGTCTAAAATTTAGTACTGAGGTAACCTCACATGTCCTTGATCCAAAAACATAGGTTTCATCAGAATTAGTTTCACCAATTGGGATTTATGATCCTTTTCCCACGGTGACCTGTTACAGGATTGTTCAAAATAGCGAAGTTGTACAGACTGCCACGTGTCACTGTTTCATATTCTGGTTCTGAAATTCAGCCCATAGAAAGTAAAGTCCATGATATTTATAGAACATATTTAGGAATTCAATTTGGACCTCTGTAGCCCAAGCTATAGCAATGTTCCCCAAGTGTCCTGTTTAGGGATGAATTCTGGAAGAGGATAGAACTATAACTTGGAGGGATCATATCTCCCAAAATATATCGCATATGAGGTGGAATTTTGGATACAGTGTACATAAGGATTCTATATGCTGCCTCTACAATTTTCAGCTCCTGAAACTTCTCCAATCGTGGGATATAGTGAATGTACCAAAACTTAGCAGTTTTAGTATTTAGGGTTTTTCTAGCTCGGGGTCAAACTAGGGTTTGACTTTCCCAGAGTTTCACCCAACCAAAAAACTTGATCTAGGTCTCTAGAATTCGATTTTGATGAGGAGAGAAATCCTATGCTAGGGTCACTCAAAAATTCTTCTTCTGCAAGAAGCGCTAATTTCCCACACCGAAAACTGAAAATGCTTGGAATCGAATTCCGCTTCGACAGAAAGATGGGCCCTTCAATGGAGAGTCAGCCTAGCCTTCTTTTGCTGATCAATTGTGGAGAGAGAACCAAAAAGTAAGAATCCCTAGATTCTGTAGCTGCACAATGTCTTCTTTCCAGGGTGGCTCTGATTCCATTTTAAATTTTCATATGCTTATCTAATACATCAGTATTTCATTTCATTTTCATGACAAAAGCATATAAACAGGATCACTGAAAGATAGACAAGCACAACCATAAAAAAGGAACACAAATATTTATCCTGGGAAAATCCTAAAGGGAAAAACCCAGCAAAAGCTTCCTCAATATAGATGCCCCAAAAAGATAAAAGATAAAACCAGCAACGAGATCAAAGCCTGATCCTCCTCCTTCTCCAGCTACTTCTCTTCTCCACTAATCCACTACACAAGTGAGAGTGTGTGTGTCATAAATGAGGAGCACTAAACCTCTATTTATATTCATCCATTCACTTAAGTTAACTCATTTGACAAGTAGGCTCAATTTAAATCATCTAGGCTCGAGTTACACATGTAGGCTCAAGTAACCACACTAGGGTGCTAATGACCCACCTTTATAATTAGAGGGGACTACCTCATGACTCTTATTAGTTCTTCCGATTAGGAGCATCGGGGTACAATGTAATACAAGTGGTTCTCCCGGTAGGACCATCAGGGACCAAAAAAAGATACATATAGAATATTCTTCGAAGTTACAATATTTCAACAGGAGGAAGCTTAGATTGCACTTCCTCAGTACCCTCAAGCCTGTTCCTAGTCCTCCTGGTAGAGTACTGGGTGAAGGATATGTCCTTAAGACCTTCTGTCACCTGACTGGTCCAATTAACCTAGTAATTCAAATCTTCTCACAGCAGTAAGAACGTCATCCTAATAGCTGCAATAAGTTCAGTCTCAATAGTTAATCCCTCAAACTCACTTAAATAATCCCCCGCATCAAATTTCTCATGAGTAAATTCATTTACCTTGAATGATCACCTCTCAGAATGAGCAGCCTCAGATATCTTCAATGGGAAATTTTATAGAGATGCCTAGGTCTTCTAGGTCAATTTTCATTTAATGAGCCACCTGCTCCAATTCCACTTTCTTAGGGAATCTTGACCACAAATATAGAGAAGTTTCCACCTGCAACAGTTGGAAGTAGTTTGAGGATGCTGCCACTTGTCAGTGTACTCTCCACCTAGTCTCCTCCACCAAGTGACCAGTAAACGCTCTTTTAACAACTTCCATAATTTGTTGTCTCATCATTTATTTATTTATAAATAAAATATTCTGAATTACATTAATTATTCTTGACCCCACTAGGTCATCAATTACAAACTTAGCATAAAATATAACACAATGTTCCTCAAATAACATTAAATTGTTTTTGCAAATTGGGGCATGTGATAGTAAGTGTATAATAGAAAACCTTGTGAAGTAATAGGCTGCTGTAATATATAATTACATGAGATATTTGAATGCATAAATATGGCATTTGAAATAGTTAAAAAGAACGCTTACAAAAACTAGTCAAACCCCCCATAGGTGCATAAAGCAGTTTCCAAATCTAGGTAGATGCTCACGAATCTACTAAGACAAGTGGGAAAGCTAAGGAGGGATGGAAATACAACTCATACATGATTTTATTTGGAGAAAAGGAGGGAGGGTGATGTGGGCCAAAAACAAAGCAGTTACAAGTAGTCTAGCTTTTCCTTTGCCTTAAATCAGAAATAAAACAAGGCAACTTTACAGAAAAAGTAGATATGTGGTTTGGAGAATTTGGAATAAAGAAGACATGCTAAAATTGACTTAAGGGATGTTTCCCAAGTTGTCCATGACTCATTTTTAGCATGTGTTGACTTCTAGGACATGTAGAAGGCAACTAGCATAGGATGGAATCTAGGAAACTAGGTAATAAGACAAAAAAGGTTAAATTAATGTCTAATGTAGGTAACTATGGGTTGATTATTCTAACACCCCCCCTTAATATTGAATTTATGAGTAAATATCAGAAAACTATAGGGCCTAGCAACAAGGATTAGTCACCCTTTACATACTGCTTATCCATACAACCAAGGAAAGAGGCAAAAACCCAGTGGGAAAATCCTCCCTTAGAGATGGACAGGAAAAACAAAATTTGGAAATATTGTCATCAATCATGCTTCATAGCATGATAAAAAATCCTCGGCACTGATTTGAGATTGCTGAATGTCTTCTCACAAAAAACTTTGGTGAAGATGTCTGCTGCTTGTTCTGAAGATGCATAGAAGAGTAGATCAATGGTACCATCATGCACAAGATGTCTGATGTACTGCATATGGATCTCAATGTGCTTGGTTCACTATCTCTGAACTAGATCATTTCAAATTCGAATGGTTCTCTAATTATCATAGTATATAATATTTGAAAACTCTAATTCGAAGCCACATTCTCTAGGTATCCCCTACAATCACAAACATTGAGTTGTTGCATTTACAAATCCTCTATACTCTGCTTCTGTAAATGAGAGTGCTATGGCACTCTTCTTATTGCTTGACAAGCTGATTGGCCTTTATACAAGAATGAACACATATCCTAATGTAGACTTTCGATCAGTGTTTCCACCTGCCCAATCGCTGTCAGTAAACCCAATCAAATATAGATCAGATTTTGCTTTGTAGAAGATCCCATGAGTTCTTGTTCCTTGAACAAAGTTTAGGATCCTTTTGGATACCCTCTAGTGGATCTCATGAGGCTTATCCATGTATCTCGAAGCCACACTATATTCATAAGATAATTCAGGTTGAGTGTGTGTAAGATAAAGCAAACACCCAATCAACTGCCTATATAGTGTATTATTTACCATAGGAGAAAAACCTGCTTCTTCAATATTAACTCCTGCAAGGAAGGGAGTCTTGCTTGGCTTGCAATATTTCATGTTGAACTTGTTCAGAAAATCTAAAGCATACTTGGACTGATTTACTTTGATTCCATGTTGGGATTGAGCGATTTCGAGACCCAAGAATTGGCTCAACAATCCCAAATCTATTATAGAAAATGTATGGTTTATTGCATCCTTCAAGGAGGAAATATCTTTATTTGAACTTAATGTAATTAGAAAGTCATCCACATCCAAGACAATAATAATCAAATAACCATGAATCAGCTTCAAATAGACATTAGGATCAGACTTACATTGAAAAAAACTTAATGACAACAGAAAGCCATCAATCTTGGCATACGAAGCCCTGGGGGCTTGCTTGAGCCCATACAATAATTTCTTTAACCTACACACTAAAGATGGATTAAAAACAAACCCTTCGGGTTTCTGCATGTAAATATTCTCAGTGAGATCTCCATTTAGGAAATCACACTTCACATCCATGTGATGTACTTCCCACTGCTTCGAAGCTGCAATGGATAGTGCTAGGCTTACGAAGTCCATCTTTGCCATTGGTGCAAAGGTTTCATAGTATTCAATACCATGTACTTGTGAGTAGCCATTGGATACCAATATTGCCTTATATTTCAAAGGTGAACCATCAGAAGAAAAATTATTCTTGAAAACCCTCTTACATTGAACTAGCTTCCTCTCTGGGGGAAGATCAACCAGTTCCCAAGTGTTTTTCTTTTGGAGCAAGCATAATTCTTCTTTCATGGCTGTTTTCCATCTTGGATCATGTGATGAATCTTCATATGCCTGTGGATCTGATTCAACCATCAGATAGGACTTCTCATCAAATAGATGATCTTTCACACAAAGGGCACTCTCAAATTGAGATCTAGTCCTCCTAGTGTCATTAGAATTTCTAGCTAGTCCCCCAGCTGCATGAATGGTATTTTCTGCCCATTTTTGTCTTGTAGGACTATTAGGATCTGCAATCAAATCATCATTATTAGACCTATCAGAATAAGCAAACTCATAGTCTCTTCACTTACAATTAATGGTTATGGTGGTGAAGCGGACTCTCCAACTTCAACTGTTGCTAAAGGCTCTTCTTGGAAATGAACACTTCTTTCAATGAAATCCTTGTTAGTGCGCAAGTTGATCAGATTGTACCCTTTTGAATCTTCAGAATACCCAACAAATAGGCACTCTTGGCTTTGGGGTTGCAAATCCTTCCTCTTTTCAGTTGGAATTCTAGCACAATCCTTTGAGCCAAAAATTCTGAAATGGGTCACATCTGGCTTGTTCCCACTCCAAGATTCGAAAGGAGTCATACCATCAAGTTTCTTATGAGGCACCCTATTCTATATGTAGGATGCACATTTTATAGCCTTGGCACAAAAATTTGGTGGCAAAGACTTAGCCTCCATCATGCAGGTTGCCATTTCCTTCAGTGACCTGTTCTTTCTCTTAGCAACACCATTTTGTTGTGGTGTGTAAGGGATCGAATGCTGCATCTGAATACCTGCATCTTTACAATACTAAATGAACTCTAACTTGACATACCCACCACCATTGTCAGATCTGAGGATCTTGATTTTCCCCCCAGACTGGTTTTCAACCAAGGCTCTAAATACTTTGAAGAGGTCAAAAACTTTATACTTATGCTTTAGGAAGTGAACCCAACAATACCTGGAAAAGTCATCTATTAAAGTGAGTGCATATTTGGCTTGAATCATGGAAATATGAGGAAATTTACCAGCAATTTCACTACGGATCAACTCAAGAGGTGCATAGGTTCTCTCATGAATAGCTCTCTCATACTTGTGCTCTGGGTGTTTTCCTAGGATACAACCTTGACAGACTCCCTTAGAAAACTTGATCTTTGGTAACCCTATGACCATATATTTTTCACTCAAATCAGAAAGATACTTGTAGTTAATATGGCCAAATATTTCATGCCAAAGCTTGATTTCCTCATAAGCATGAATCAGAAGAGCAAAGGGGTTTCAGTAGGGTAGAGAATGGGAAAACTTGACTACCTTAGAAGTGTGATCAACAACACCTTTTGCTATGACTTTACCATTTGAAATCTGAGTGATTTCAACATCATCAAGGGAGAATATGACCTTCCTTGGAGACCCAATATGAGTCATATGATACACTAAAAAGAGATTAGAGGAAAGACCTGGAACATACAACACATTATTGAACTTACCATGGTCAATATCAATCCTACCCTTCCCCAAACTGTTAGTGATAGAGTCATCTCCCAAAACTATTGGTGGACCTTTTGACATGTCAAGAGAGGAGAATGTCTTTTTTGTTGAAACCATATGTCTAGAAGCTCCAAAGTCTATGATGAAGCTAGGTGAGCTTTATGTGCTAGCAACCAAGGCATGTACTCTCTCTCTATCCTCTGAATTTGATCCTCCTTCCCTCTTCTTTGAGCAATCAGGAAGGGAGATGTTATTCTTCTCCAGGAGTTAGGTCAACATGTCAATTTGCTCCTTCATACAATAGCTCAAAGGATGATATCCCTTACTACAGTATGCACACTTGCTCATTTCTCCTTTGTTCTTCTTCTTTTGGGAGTTCTTCTTGGAAACTTGGGGCTCCTGTTGAGACTTAGACTTGTCTCTCTTTTTCTCAAGTGGCTTTTTAGCTTTTTTCTTGCTTTTTGAATCCACCCTTGAATCTCCAGCAATGAAAGCATGGTCTTTGGAAGGTTTGACGGTGCCCATATAACCAACTTGTCTTTCTCTTGTGTGAGGGATTCCATGAACTCTACAAACTTAGGCATCTTCTAGTCTCGAGCTGTCAACTTGGTCGATGGAAGGTAAAAAAAAAAACTAAATAGTTAGGACAAAGCTTAGAGAGTATGGCCAAAACTAGTTTCTCTTCCTTCTTTTCGATCCCACATTGTTTCACTTGCAAAACAAGGGCCTTAAACTTGGAAAAGTAGAGTTGCAATGATTCAAAGCTACTGGGACTTAAAGAGATCATCTCATGCTCGATTTGATGTCCTCTCATCTCATCTATCTTTCGAAAAATCTCTACAAGATTCTCCCACACTTCATTAGGTGGTGTCAATCCATCAAGATGGAAGATGAGGTCTCTTGAAATGCTTAGACACAAAAGACCATAGTCCTCATCCCTCCTCTTGTGCCATTAATTTTCTCGATAGCTACATTGGGATCTGCCTCGGTTGCCATAGTCACCCTGTAGAGACCTTTCACTCTCAACAATATCTCCATCTCATCTTTCCACTCAAATAAATTGAATGGAGTCATGATGATCTTCTAAGATTGGTCCATAGCTTAGAAACTGTGCCCTTCAGTCAGCAGAATGTGCTCCTAGTCAAGATATCGAACATACAATAGAAATATGGAAGGAGATAAATCAGTATACAAAGGATCTGATACCATGTGGAAATTGAACCCAAGAGATAGAACAATTACACTCACAAAATTGCTAATCAAACATGTAAAATTAACACCAAAGGAGACTGAAATTGGAGCATAACACTAATCTATATTGAGTAAGTGTACAATAGAAAACCTTGTGAAGTAATAGGCTGCTGCAATATATAATTACATGAGAGATTCAAATGCATAAATATTCCATTCGAAATAGTCAAAAAGAAGGCTTACCAAAACTAGTCAAATCCCCCATAGGTGCATAAAGTAGTTTCCAAATATAGGTAGATGCTCACGAATTTGATAAGTCAAGTGGGAAATCTAAAGAGGGATGGAAATACAACTCATACATGCTTTTATTTGGAGAAAAGGAGGGAGAATGATGTGGGAAAAAAACAAGGCAGTTACAACTAGTCTAGATTTTCAAGTTTGCCTTAAATCAGAAATAAAACAAGGCAACTTTATAGAAAAAGCAGATATGTGCTTTGAAGAATCTAGAATAAATAAGACATGCTAAAATGGGTTTCCAGGATGTTTTCCAAGCACTCCATGACTCATTTTTAGCATGTGTTGACTTCTAGGACATGTAGAAGGAAACTAGCATAGGATGGAATCTAAGAAACTAGGTAATAAGACAAAAATGGTTAAATTAATGTCTAATGTAGGTAAATATGGGTTGATTATTATAACATTAACATTAATACTAAAATTTAGATTGTTTTAAATTATTTATTAAAGTTTTATCCTTTCACCTTGAACATGTTTTGAGCTATGTTATGTTTTGTTTCTTTTCTTTGTTTCTCATTCCTTTAACTAATACTGTTGTATTGTTTGTAATCATGCCTTTGGATTGATTTATCCGTTTGCATTTAGAACTTATTATTAGAAGTGTTTTCCTTAGGAAAATATACTAGTACCTCGTAGATTGTTCCTTTTTCACTGTGTGATTACCGAAAGAGACTTATAGGATAGAATTCAAAGTTATTCCAATTAAGTTTTCTACTTGCTTCTTTTTATTAAGTTTTTTACTTGTTTCTTTTATTAAGTTTTATAATCACTTGTAAGTTAGGTCTTCCTTGCATCCTAGTCTTTCACTTGAGAAGTTAGTTGTTCATAGTATCCTTTTTTAGTCTAAAGTTATTTACTTATAAAATAAATTATTAATCTAATTGTGGTTGCTATGTTTCCACTATAAACCTTCTTCGCATAATTAGTTCTTGAAAATATTCAATAAACCTTACTAGAAAGAGTAGTTTTTTCTTGTATAGAAGTAGTATTGTATATATATTTATTCTTTAGTAATTGTTTATAGAGTAGAGTAGTGTATTTTTCATACTCTGATCTAGTATTTTGTTCTGGTTCAATTACCTTAATAGTTGAATTCTTAGGAGTTTGACTCGGTTTTTCATTTTGAAATATCTTTCAATCTTTTTTTGTTAAAATATTTCCATGAAACCATAGGAATCCCTCTACCTTCTCATATATTTTGTGTCGACTCTAAGCCTTGGCAACCCCGGTCGATAATTAAATATTAGGTGAATTAATCAAGACAATATAACACCCAACATTTTGGCTCTGTTGCCAGGGAGTTGTTCTGTAAGGTAGAATAGATAGAATTCTTTATGAATTTTAGTGATAGGCTGGTGGCGGGGGAGCGGTAAGATGAGATGTAAGAACCTATGCATCTGTTATAACAGGCGCCATCAAATCCAACAATAAGTAGTAGCATAGGTTTTTCTTTAGTTTAATTTTTTCATGAGTAGACTTAGAGATCCTTAGGGTAGATTTGTTAAGACAGGAAAAATTATTTAAATTCCTACTAACTTTTATAGGGGACAAAATACCCCAACCACTAACTTAGAAGAAACATATCAAAAGACACCTGTAGGAAGTAGTTATACCTGAAAACCTAAGGAGACTCTCTTGGGAGATCTTATAAGGGAATCCATAGAAGGAGAAGGAACCTTGGCAAGAGGTCCTAAGGACCTCATTCCTGAGGAAGTTCAAGAGGATCAGTCACTAGGAACCTCTCACCCTCCACTAGTCTTGAATCCAAATAATACAACTTTTTCACTAGTAGGAGATCCAAGTTTCATTGACTTTGTTGATCCTAACCAGGTAAAATATCTCTTTGGAAACTGCGTAGATCCAGTTATCTCACAAATTGAAACATCCACAGTAGAACCTACTTTCCCTCTAGGATTCAATAAAAACATGGTTGATCAAAGAAAGATTTCTCCTAAAAAAGAATGTTGGGACGCCCCATTATCACCTCGAAAGGAGCCTCCTAGGTATATTTATGTTAAAAACCCATCCTATATGGAGAGACAGGGAGAGAACGAAGATCATGATGAAGTTAGAAATGATGAAGGAGAAGGGGAAAACCGAACAGAGGCTACCTTCGGGTTTCCTATTTTAGACACTGTACAGGATGTAAATATGAAAAACATCCCTCCTTCCTCCTTACTAACTTTCTATGGAAAAAGTAACGAGGACCCAGACACATTTCTATTTGAGTTCGATATCCTTTGTAGGAGCTATAATTATCTTCAAGATGCTCACAAACTAAAACTTTTTCCTGCTACACTAAAAGATTCTACCTTGAGATGGTTCATGGGATTAGGTGAATCCACTATTAGGACTTGGGATGATACGAAAACCTCATTTTTGCGAAAATATCAAGACTATTGCAAACCTAAGGACTCTCGACATGATATATTTAAGATACAACAACTTGAAGACGAATTCCTAGAAGTTTATCTCAAAATGTTTGTTTATACATTACATAAATCAAAATATAGTGACCTCCAAGAAGATGCAGTACGTACACTTTTCCTTAAAGGGATCTTCAAGGGCTTGATAGAAAGTATTAATCTCATGACAGCTAGTGATATTTCTCATAAAACCTTTGCATAAATAAGTGAGATGTGTAAAAATTATTCTAGAAGGAGGGGGAAATTCGGGAAAAACTTTCAAGAGCCTTATAGTAGAAATGTAAGAGGAAACATTCCCAGTTCAAGTGGAGTTACACGGATAGAGTTAGAAAACCTATTGGATAATTTCAAGAATGATATCCAAGGAGTAGTGGGTTCTCAACTAGATGCTTTGCAAGCCAAGAAAAGGCAGGATGAAGAACAAGGAACAATGAAAATTTTTTGTCCAAGATGTAGGACCAAACATCCCCAAAGGGAATGTCCATTAAACAACATCTCCATATGTCACATCTATACGAAGGAACATCCAACAGATAATTTCTCGATGTTTCCTATGTTGCAAGCCATCTATAAGAGTGGGGATGTAGGTGAAACATTTAGGAGGCCTCCTTGGAAACCTAGAGACCAACCAACATACCAAAATTTTCCACCACAATCCCCACTCTATTATCCACCATACCAACCACCTCAACAATGGAACACCTCAAGTTGGAAGAATTGGCCACCTCAGTACCCTCCTCCTCAATTTATGCAATAGAAATATTGATCACACGGGTGGAGAGGATAACCATACCCTTAGTCATAACTTGTCTCTGCACCTAATCATACTTATCCTCAGTACCAAACAAATTTCCATCAAATTTTTCCTGGATTTGTGCCTCCAGTTCCTCTCATCGCACAACAACCTCATCACTTCCAGAATACAAACCCTCCTCGACTGACATTGTTACCTGCACAACTGATACCTAAACCAAATAATAAAACAACTCAAGATATTAACAACATTATGTTGCAAACTCTTCCATCATACATTATTTCAACTATACCTGTACACGATATTCAATCACAATTTGGAAGAGTTGTGAATGACAAACCCAAGTCACCAGTCATCATTCATGAGGAAAATGAAGAAGAAGAGGATTCAAATGAACCCATGAATGATTCCATTTTGGAGGATGTGAACATTCCAAATATTCTAGTACACACCCATCCTTCGCAAGAACCCATTCATGAGCAAAGAGTTCCTCCATTTTTAGAAAGACTAGTAATAGAAAAACCTGTAGTTCATCCCGAGTATGACATTTTGAATGAATTAAAGAATATTTGTGTCAAAATTCCTCTATTACAATCTATCAAGGACATACCAATCTACATCAAGGTAATAAAATAACTATGCATTAAATGCCCAGGGAAGAAGCAAAAAGACCCCCTCACAATTCATGTTATAGGAGAGATGTCTGAATGTATGATAGATTAGTCTCGGATTGCAAAATATACAAATCTAGGAGTCCTAGTAGTGACTGTAATTGTAAAAAATACCACCATATAAAATACATTAATTTATTTAAGATATTCCATCAACATGATGACCACCACAATTTTAGAAGTTTTACAGTTGAGACAATTTCTTTGACCTACCCCTTCCATCCAAGAACTAGTAGAGTGTACTACGGTAAAACCGGTTGGAGTCCTAGATGACATTATTGTATTAGTAGCCTCATGGGAATACCCTGTCGAATTTATGGTCATAGAATCAAAGGATCCTTCTAAAGGGCATCCTATTATCTTGGGAAGACCATGGTGAGCTACTGCAAATGCTTTTATAGGATGTAGGGATGGAGAGATGAATATTTCCAATGGGTTGTTTACATAGAGACTTATTTTATACCCCCCAACACAACCAATAACTAAAAAATCATGGTGGTTAAATTTTTCTTTCAGGGATGAGGACTTTAATGACCTCTCCCTTCCTAGTGATTTCTCCTGGGAACTTCAGGAGCAAACCACTGAGAATGTACTAAACCAGTTTGTTTCTTCAACAACTTGTATAGATTTTCCTCAGTTTTTTGCTCAATTTGATCATATTTTTGGAGACGAGTTCCAAGAGAATATGTCTCTCTCAACATTTATGGAGACAACTTGTGTCTTCACAATTGAATAGCATATAGGACCCTATACCATACCTTGTGAAGTTGGCCTTGAAAAATTTCTACATATAAATGCGGGTTTAAGTGAAAACCAACGAGCAAAACTACTTGAGGTTCTTAAAAAACAAGCTGGATCATTTGCATGTGAATACAATGATATGAAGGGTATACACCCTAACACTTGTATTCACCATATTTATATGGATCCAAAAATTTCACCTGTAAGGAAGCCTCAGACGAGGATGAATCCTGCTCTAAAGGATATAGTAAAAGAAGAATTACAAAAACTCCTCAATGTTGGTTTCATCTATCCTATCTCTGATAGTAAATGGGTGTCTCCTCTAGTGGTAGTCCCAAAGAAATTCATGGGAAAATGGCACATTTGTGTTGATTTTAGAGAGATAAACAAAGACACACTTAAATAATACTTTCCTTTACCTTTTATTGATCAAGTGTTAGATACCCTGTCAGGTAAACAATATTTTTCCTTTCTTGACGGATATAGTGGTTACAACTAGATTTTAATAGCACCCAAAGATCAAGACAATACAACTTTTACATGCCCTTGGGGAACATATGCTTATAGATTTTTTCCATTAGGATTATGTAATGCACCTACCACTTTTCAACCAGCAGTCTTAGGAAATTTTTATGATCTTATACATGACTGTGTGGAGGTATAAATGGATGACTTTACAACCTATGGCAATACATTTCAAGAGGCTCTTGAAAACCTTGAGAAGGTCCTGATTTGATGTCAAGAAACAAATTTATCCCTTATTCATAGAAAATGTAAAATGTTACTAACAGAAGGTATAGTTTTAGGACACTGTGTTTCCTCCCAAGGAATTAAGGTAGATCTTGCTAATATCAAAGTAATTATTGGCCTTCCCTCTCTAAAAAACTCAAAAATAGGTAAGAAACTTTCTTGTTCATGCAAGCTATTACCACCGCTTTATTGAAAATTTTACTAAAATAGTTGCACAGATGTTTAAATTGCTTACAAAGGATGTAGAATTCCAATGGACAAAATCTTGTCAAAATTCTTTTGAAATTTTAAAAGCTAAACTATTGGTGGGACCAATAATCAGGGGCCCCGATTAGTCCCTTCCTTTTCATATATCCACCTATTCCTCTGATACGACCATAGGAGGAGTCCTAGGCCAAAAATAGGGACAAGCACCTTATGACATTTTATTTATTATCAAGAATTTGACTCCTGCTGAACTAAATTAGATTGTTACTAAAAAGGAATTTTTGGCAGTAGTTTATTCCATTAATAATTTTTGCGATTACATTACAGGTTACAAAATTTTTGTACATACTGATCACTCTTCCATTAGATTTTTAATGAATCAACCAATTACCAATGGTAGAGTTACCCGATGGCTTCTTTTATTACAATAATTTAGCATTACCGGCATCGACCAACCTAGTAAAGAGAATTTAGTAGCATATTTGTTTTCCCATATTCAACATGAAGACAGTACTAAACCCGTTGACAACACTTTTCCTGATGAACATTTGTTTGTTTTTTCTATTCAAACCCATTGGTTTTAGACATTGCCAATTATTTAGCAACTGGGAAATTACCAAATCACTTGTCCCCACCCGAAAAGCGTCATATTATAGTACAAAGCTCTAATTATTCCTGGGTTAATAACGATCTCTTTCAGACTGGTCCAGATCTTATTATTCAATGATGTTTATGGGAGGATGAAATGATAGACATCCTCCATGCATTCCATGATGGACCATGTGAAGGACATTTTTCTGATAAGTAGATGACATACAAAGTGCTACACTCTAGTTATTATTGGCCAAGAATTTTTAAGGATGCTACCAAATATGTTAAAGGATGTGATAGTTTCCAAAGAATGGGTAGAAATACATCATCTGATCAAATGCCCTTATAACCTCAGGTCATGATTGATCCTTTTGAGAAATGAGATCTTGATTTTGTAGGACCAATTTCTCCCATGTCTCGTAAAAAGAAGTATATCCTGGTTTGCACGGACCATGTCACCAATGGGTAGAATCTAAAGATTTGTTTAGGGCTACAGAGAAATCAGTGGTATAATTCATATATGAAGAAATATTCACCTGGTTTGGTGTACCCAGAGAAATTGTCATAGACCAAGGTTCCCAATTTACTTCTAAACTAATGAAAGAACTTACTACGAAGTACGACATCCGACATTGCAAATATTCACCTTATCACCCTCAGTCTAATGGCCAAGTAGAGTCAACCAATAAAGTATTAGAAGCCATTTTAACCAAAACCATTCACTTACATCATAAGGATTGGGCAAATAGACTCCCGGAGACCTTATGGGCCTATAGGATAACATGGACAAACACTACCGGACATACCCCCTATGAGTTAGTGTATGGAAAACAAGTCCTTTGACCTATTGAAATTCAATTTAAGACCTTTCATATGGCAGTGCATTTAGGCATGGATTTGGAGGAAGCACATAAACAACGAGTATTACAGATTAATGAGTTAGATGAGATTAGACAAGATGCACTCCAAAGAACCATGCTAATACAGAATAACCAAAAGAAATGGCATGATATTTTTATTAAGAAAAAGAAATTTAATAATGGAGATTGGGCACTACTATTCGAGTCACAGTTCAAAAAATTTAAAGGAAATTTAACTACTCGTTGGATAGGCCCATATGTAGTTATAGCTTTTGACAATGGGCCAGTAGAAATTAAGACAATTGATGGTTCACAAGTTTCCTTTGTAGTAAATGGACACAGACTTAGACTTTATCACCAACCAACATCAAAACAAGATTTCATACAGAATGTTTTGCAGCAGAAGGAAATGGAATTGGTTGAAGGAGAAGTTATTCCTCCTCCTCCTGATCCTTAAAAAAAATGTATTTTGGGTTATCATCACTTGTATATATGTAAATACATGTTTGTTTCTTTGAATAAACAAGAGTCATTTCTGACAAATTGCTTACAAGGGACTCTTTTCCTTTCTATAATGTTATATATGTTTTCATGAATAAATTGAATCATCTAACAAGAGGTTTTGCATTTTGATTACAAGTACATTATCTCTATAAGAAGCTCATGGAGTTTTAATTGGAGAAGGAAAGTACACTAAAACACTTATCAGGTATCTTAACCTTTCTTGGGTTACTTTTGAAATTTGTAGTATATAGTGACAATAAAAAACAATTCTCTGTATATCATTCTTAACCATCTCTTCTATGATTCATATGGTTTTTGGTATTTTGATTTAGACATGTATATTTCTGATTTTCTCTTTTGAACAGTTGCTTGACATACCTACTTTCATTATCATATTTTTCACAATCTCATATTACACCTATGGATTACTAGTTCATCCTATACTTATTATCAAAACTTGTCTCTCAATTATTTTGGTAATAACTCGAGAGTAAGTGGAACTTTTTCCTGTGGGGAACATTACTTATCCTTTTTGAAGAAGAAGGAATGTAAGGACAAAGAACAACTTTAAGTTATTCTATTTTGACATGATCTGTGGTTAAGGCCATTATCAAAAGTTACTTATGAGTTTACTTCACAAAATTGAATTATGTGTTTGGCAGGACTTAACACGCTCTAGTACCAATCGGATTCCATATATTTAATATCATTATACAAGGAAAACCCGTCGGGGAACCGAATAGGCCTATTGGCAGGGAGTCAATGCTAAGTAATAATTTAAAATAAGGAAGCTCGATAAAATGTAAGTAAACCCATCGGGGTACTGAACAGGATCGCTAGCAACGAGACTATACTTGCATGGTACCAAGGTAAACCTGTTGGGGTACTGAACAGGCTTGCTGAAAGCGGGGAAATATCGGGTAAAAGAGATATGGTTAATGCACCACTATACACATGGTTCGTAGAACAATGATAATATA
This sequence comes from Pseudotsuga menziesii, assembly GCA_001517045.1. NCBI lineage: Eukaryota > Viridiplantae > Streptophyta > Pinopsida > Pinales > Pinaceae > Pseudotsuga > Pseudotsuga menziesii. The sequence goes on along the minus strand of LPNX010589684.1, from coordinate 208,607 downwards.
AATAATTGTTTTCAGAATTTATGAATAAACATGTCAAGGCCAATTTTTTATAATGTCATTTGAGAATGGTTCTAAGTTGGGCTTGGGCCGGACCATCTAATTCAACAAATACCTAGGATGTCATTATCCTAGAAATGGGACCCATAGCTATAAATCTCACACACTCCAGGGTAAACTTAAAATATTTTTTGATGACAAGATATCTTTAAAATGAGGCATGGATGACTAGCTTTTCCTATAACATTCGTTTGGTTATATTATCATCATTCAAGTGGTCTTTCGAAGCACTGTTATATTTTCATGAATATACATATCTGAATCATTTCCATTTACTAGTTAGTTCTTCTCTTTTATTACAAAATAATAACAACATCATATAAATATTTATTTCTTTGTCTGGAACAATCAATTTTTCTTTCTTGTATGGCTTGAGGACATGCCATATCTTTGGTTTGGGGGAGGATTAGGAAAGATTACATTGTTTTTATTTTTCATTATTTATGATAGATCTATTTAGCTCTGACAAATGATAAGTGTTTTTAGGATAATGTAAGTAGTGGAACTTGGTTATAGCATGAAGCATATTTTCACAGAAAAATCAATATGGAGGACTGTATGAAGGATTAAATGATGGTCCAAATGAAATACCAAATGATGACTTGAATAAAACATTGTGATATTATAGCACTTATGATTAAAATTTGCTAACCAAATTTTGTTTTTGGCAAATAGTTTTTACCTCCATGTGGATGCAATTTGACCTTAGAATCTTTTTAGTCATCATTTCACTATTAGAAACCCTGTCCTCTTACCCAATCACGCATGTAAACTATCAAATGACCAATATTTTTGTTAATCAATGTTATTATAATTGTAAATGTGATTTATGCCTTCGTGTCATATGTTCAACCTGTCCAAAGTTTTACTTTGGACATGGTTGAACCAATTACAAACCTTATGAACTCACTCATTAATGCATATGCCCGTTAATGGCACGCATCTCAAGGTTCGCTATGATAAAGTGATCTCTTAAAGTAGTTCAAACATCTTGCTATTCCATCGTTTTCATCACCATCATTTTTGTAGAGTTGTTTCATTTAATTTCTTCTTATACCCTCTACGGAAATCATGTATCCTAACTATTGAACACTGCCAAATTCTTTCAAACCTGAGAGATATCAAGTTAAGACTATCGAAGAACTCAACAAAGTCATTAAATATTCATACAACATTTGACATGAAAGACATGCTATTTTAAAAGCACAAGCCAAAAGAATGAAGTTTAAATCACCTCCTTCATCTGCCAAGTCAAAGGCAGTTGCTAGCGCAACTCTGCCTTCTTCCTAAGTTATCTTTCTTTTTGCTCAGTGGGACCTAGCATTTCTTCGGTTTGGGGGAATCTTGATCCCATTTTTGTCATCATTTTTTATAGTTAAATTACATGTTTAAACATATGTTTTGTCATCTTTTTGCATGTTTTGTGTCATGCAGCTCACTATTCATCCCCAGGTATGAATGAATTTAAGGTTTATGTAAAATCTGTTTATTATTATCATTTCACGATTTTATAGATTAAAATTGACATTATTTGGAGCATTTTTTGATTTATGCATGCATTTTTTCATAGGTTAGAGTCTTTAGTGTGCCAACAAACAGACAACGCATTCATCCTGGATATGCATAGAGCATATACAGCTCACTACCCAGCTCACCATTCAGTTCGTCGAGCCAACCATGCGTTGCTGATAAGAGATTCCTGAGTGTTAAAGCATGGAAACAATTTATTGTCCATGCATATGGGTGATAGCATGGCTCTAATTCTAGAATATTCTCTAGAAGCCTCTTTTGCTCGACACCACATTGCCATTCCACGTTAAGAAGGACCTTCACGCCATATCACCCACCACATGAAGAACTAACGTGCGATGGAAAAGGAAGAACGATGTGCATTGGTGTTTGATCAGTTAGACATCATAATGATTGACTAAATTTAGAGAGCAGTCGACCACTAAAGGGTTGACTTTCTCACCTCTATAAACATTGTGTATATAAATGCCTCCATGCGAAGAGCTAAAGAGTTGATTAATTCATTAGTGAGACAATCAGTTTTTTTAAGAAAAGAACTCTGTAACTCTGTTTCTTATTTTTTAATAGAATCTTGATGTTCTGTTGTTCATGATTGTGTTCGTATAAGCGTTAGCCAGGAATCACCCCTGATTGCTGAGAGGGCCCCTCACCAACCAACGGTTTCTTTTTTTGTGTAGTTTTGTTACCTTTTCTTTTGTAGTTAGTTTGATTTCTAGTTTGTTTTCATTCAAATTACTGTAAACGTTTATTTCACTATTTTCTGTAATGCATTAATATAGTTTTATTTCCGAAGTTAAATAGCTAGTTGTGCGCATAGTTTGATTTCAATTTACTTTCCAGTCATTTCATTTCCAGTTTTGCTATTCAGTTTTATATTGATAAGTATACAGAACAAATTTCTTTAATCAAGTTATAATAGATTCCATTAGAGAGAATTTGAGGTCAAAAATGGGCCTCCTAAAAGATGTACTACAAAAATATAAGATATATTAAAATATTATGAGCTAGGGGTTTTATGGGGTAGGTATATATGACAACTCATCTCTTACACTACTTTTTATGCATAATAT
>LPNX010589684.1:161787-205925 GCA_001517045.1 Pseudotsuga menziesii | reverse complement strand
ATAATATTATTTTATGAAAAAGTGTGAAATGACTTTTATTGTGAGTACTTCACTTTATGACTTAAAAGTACTTGTACCACTACCTTGGTTAACTATGGGTTTCATCCACCCTAAAAAATGTGACAAATAAGCATTCTTAACTCATGCAATGCCACCTCAACCATGGGGGATGATGTCATCTAATAGAATGTAATTGGTTGATTTTTATAGTACATTTTGGTCCTTTTGAGGCCCATTTTTGACCTCAAATTCTCTCTAATGAATTCTGTTCATTTCCTTTCTATTATAAGTTCATTCAAGTTAAATTCCAGTTTGTTTCTTAGTGTAATACGCAATGATTTCTTTTTATGAATTAGTTTAAGATTACTTCACTGTCAAATTTGATCATTAAGTAGGTTTATTTACTGTCTCTATGCATTATATTTGCATGTGCACAAATTCAGCTAAAGATTAGATCATTTAGGTTATTTTCTGTTATTTTAGTTGTGTAGACTGTCATTTGGACATCCTGTTTAAACTGTCATTCAGACACCCCTTTCAGACCTGTAGTTCAGTCTGTCATCCATTCTGTCATTTTGTTTTTAGTGTTTTTAATGTGTATTGAACCTGTTTTAAGCTCTGTTTCTTTAGTTTTTAAAGTATGCTTTGACTGTAATAGTTAGATGATAGTCGTATTTAACATTAAGACTAAAAGTTAGATTGTTTTAGATTATTTATTAAAGTTTTATCCTTTGACCTTGAACATGTTTTGAGCTATGTTATGTTTTGATTCTTTTGTTTCTTTCTCATTCCTTTAACTACTACTGTTGTATTGTTTGTAATCATGCCTTTGGATTGATTTATCCATTTGCATATAGAACTTAATATTAGAAGTGTTATCCTTAGGAAAATATACTAGTACCTTGTAGACTATTCATTTTTCACTGTGTGATTACTGAAAGAGACTTGTAGGACAGAATTCAAAGTTATTCCCATTAAGTTTTCTACTTACTTCTTTTTATTAAGTTTTCTACTTGTTTCTTTTATTAAGTTTTCCACTCACTTATAAGTTAGGTCTTCCTTGCATCCTAGTCTTTCACTTGAGAATTTAGTTGTTGATAGTATCCTTTTTCAATCTAAAGTTATTTGCTTATAACATAAATTATCAATCTAATTGTTGCTGCTATGTTTCCACTATAAACCTTCTTCGCATAATTAGTTCTTGAAACTATTCAATAAACCTTCCTAGAAAGAGTAGTTTTTTCTTGTATAGAAGTAGTATTGTATATATCTTTATTCTTTAGTATTTTTTTATAGAGTAGAGTAGTGTATTTTTTATACTCTAATCTAGTATTCTGTTCCGGTTCAATTACCTTAATAGTTGAATTCTTAGGAGTTTGACTCGATTTTTCATTCTGAAAGGTGTTTCAATATTTTGTTTGTTAAAATATTTTCATGACACCATAGGAATCCCTCTACCTTCGCATATATTTAGTGTCAACTCTAATCCTACAAACCTCGGTCGATAATTAAATATTAGGTGAATCAATCAAGACGATATAACACCCAATAGGAGGCTAGGCCTACAACTAGCAAGAAAAAGGGCTGGCTCTGTAGAACTCCCTGTGATGAGTAGAATTGAGACATAGCACCATTTGATTGAGATAGTGGAAGCAGTGATGATGATGATGATCCAGATATGATCCAACTTTAATCATGATCTAGTAATGATCCAACTTTGATGATAATCCACTCACTTATAAGTTAGGTCTTCCTTGCATCCTAGTCTTTCACTTGAGAAGTTAGTTGTTGATAGTATCCTTTTTCAGTCTAAATTTATTTGCTTATGACATAAATTATCAATCTAATTGTTGTTGCTATGTTTCCACTATAAACCTTCTTTGCATAATTATTTCTTGAAACTATTCAATAAACCTTACTAGAAAGAGTAGTTTTTTCTTGTATAGAAGTAGTATTGTATATATCTTTATTCGTTGGTAATTTTTTATAGAGTAGAGTAGTGTATTTTTGATACTTTGATCTAGTATTATGTTCCGGTTCAATTACCTTAATAGTTGAATTCTTAGGAGTTTGACTCGGTTTTTCATTTTGAAAGGTCTTTCAATATTTTGTTTGTTAAAATATTTTCATGACACCATAGGAATCCCTCTACCTTCGCATATATTTAGTGTCAACTCTAAGCCTACAAACCCCAGTCGATAATTAAATATTAGGTGAATTAATCAAGATGATATAACACCCAACAGGAGGCTAGGCCTACAACCAGGAAGAAAAAGGGCTAGCTCTGTAGAACTTCCTGTGATGAATAGAATTGAGACATAGCACCATTTGATTGAGATAGCGGAAGCAATGATGATGATGATGATCTAAAGATGATCCAACTTTAATCATGATCTAGTGATGATCCAAATTTGATGATGATCCAATGATGATGATCCAGTGATGATGATCCATTGATCATCCAATGATGATGATCCAAACTTGATCCAGAGAAGAAGACTTGTGCCGATGAATTGTGTCAAGAGAATACCTTCCTAGTTAAGAAGGAGTGTTGATGTATTTGTAACTTCAGAATGTATTCACTTATGTATTTCACATATTGTATTTGATTGGTCCCCGATGTTCCTATCGGGAGAATCATTAATGTGAAGAAGTCACGTAAAGTCATAGAGGTTAACCCTCCTTGTTGATCAGGGGTTAAAGTCCCCGCAGTTGTGGGGCACTAGGGTTATTAGACTCTCCTACAGAAGTCAGCCCTGGTAAGTTATTGTCAAGTCGAGAACTAATATAAATAGAGAGTGAGCCTCTCTATTTATTACACAGTCACTCACACTCAGTTGTAGTGCATGAGTGAGAGAGAAGGAGTTGGGATAAGAGAGAGAACAACCAATGGAGATCATATTTTCTGTCTTTGGGTTTTACTGTTGCATTGGTGCTTATTCTATCTCTGAGGAAGTTGCGGGGTTTTTCCTTTATGGTTTCCAAGAGGAAAATATTTGTGTCTATTGTCTCTTGTAATTGATTGTTTTGCATGTTATTCTCTCAAATAAGATCCTAAGATCATATTGCTTAAATGATAAAAATCTAACAACGTTGAACAATAGAAAAGCAAGCCCTTAATATAACACCCCGGTTTTGACTCCGTTTTGCATTTAAATAAATAATGTAAATAATCATGGTATGGAGCTAGTAAAAAGCCCCACCATTGATTTAGTATTTATGTTTCAGCAATTAAAGTTGGGTCGATGTTACTTTTTTATGCTAGCTAAACATTAAAAAGTGGGACATCATGTTAAATTGTTATTTTTAATTAAAACCCACAACCAGCTATGTCAACGCAACTAAATGAGATGGGGGCATGATTTTTCCTAAGGATGAGGGAGTGGGGGATTGGAAGGGTGGGTAAATTTGAATTGGGCAAAGTCTCACTTTGGTAAAAACATTTTTTGAATTTCTTGGGCAAGGAAACACCATAAACGACCACTTTTCCCTCATGCGGCAACATTTCACCTTTCCTCACAATTTGGTTTGAACAAAACGATTTTGGGAAAACCAATGGAGCATTCATGCAATAGCCAGCAAGAAAAAAATGATTTTTGGGTCAGAATATTTCACGAATTTCTCCTATCCAGTGAACTAAATCCTTCACGTTTTTTGTTTTCCTCTGTGGATTGTTCTCTCTCACATTTTCCCTTGTATGTTAGTTGTTTTCCTGAACATGATTTCGCTAAATCGGATTTTGTGTCTTTGTTTTGAAAGACCAGCAATGTTTTAGTTTTGGTATTTTGCAGCAGTCGGTCTGGAACCGGCAATGTTTAGGAATTCGTAAATTTCTCTGTGTGTATGTAATCCATGGCATCTGCTACATTTTGATAAATCCCAGGACTGAGATCCCTGTGTGTGCATCCATGTTTGGAAATTGAATTGATTGAAGGAATGGAGATATATTCTAGACTTGCTTGATAAACGTAGTGTGTGAAAGAACCTCACAGAACAATCTAGAAGACTGTTTTTCTTCTTTGTATTCCCTGAATAGCGCTGGAAGGGAAGGCATGGCCTAAGGGACTGTGTAGCAGAAAAGGGAATGCTTCCTTGTGTTGGGTGTGTAATTGTCTAGAAGTTAGGATAGATCCGGTGTGGGTGTTCATAGCTCTGGGGTTGAGCTCACTAGCTTAGTAGTCAGTCTTTCCACCTCCTTGACAGCCTGCTAAACCCAACTAGAAGGATGGCTTGGATGGTATCCTAATAAACGCAACTGCTGCCTTGGTTGTGTCTCATGTGAATTTTGCTAAGTGTAAACCACTGCCTGTGTAAGTCTGATAAACCCAGATGTGTTGGCTTGACTAAATTTTAATTATATCCTTGGCTATGGGTGAAGTCTACTAGTGTTCCTTATTCCTTGGGGAAGATCATGCCCAAATTGGGGGTGGCAGCATTGCTGAGAGATTAAAGAGCATGTTGTCCTATGGTTGGGTGGAACATTGCAATGACATAGCTAGTTGCGGGACGAGGCTCTTTCAAAGATAAGTATTCTTGTGTATTTAAGTTATGCAACTATTTATACTTATGAATTATTAGGAAATTGTGATGAACATGTTGAATGAATGATTTTCTTTCTTTGTATATATCATGTGCATTTCATTATGCATATGTGTATATATATGTTTTTTATAAAATCCATTATTATATTATGTTCATGGGGTTTAGTTTCCCGAGTTGTTAGATGTTAGTCATGTCCTCTCCGCTGAGTAAGGGTTGGAGACAAGACACTTGTTATTGCTTGAATACAATTTCACAATATTGTGATAATGAACATCATGGGATAATATTAATCATTTATTATTATATCTTAGCCTCAAGTTGTGGCTTGGAATTCTAGTCTAGTCCATGTTTTAAAAAAAGTGAAAGGAATGGATAAATGGAGTAGGCCTGAGGAAAAGTTCTACCAATACAAACACACATAACCAGATCTAGATAGGAATAGAACGTGATATCTTTCTAGCATCAAAGATTCTATGAATACCACCAACAAGAGAAATCTATTAAGAAGAAGCATCTGTGCTGACCAACTCACCTTTCTATTATTCTGAAGATACCAAATGGAGAGGTGATATAAAAATATGATGTGATGTGATTGTCATTTCTCTTTCTCATAAAAAGATAGACCAGAATAAAAAAGATCAACTAACGACTTATATTTGTATTTTTGGGGATTAGTTAAACTTTTCTAGGAATGGTTTTGAAAAAAGGTTGATCTTAATTATAATTGGGTCTACTAAGTTGGTCCCCTAGGAGGTGGAGGGATTGTAAATATTGTTGTTATTGGTTAGTTCTTATATTTTTCTAAATTCATGTCCCTATTATTTTCAAGATATAGGACACTTGAGCTTCAAACTTCTTGACACTACAATTAGTCAACTTGAAACCCTTATCGATTGACATTAAGGGCTTTAAATTTATTCTTGGTTTGTACACTTTTTTTTTCTAAATTCCTTCAAACTAATTCTTTGATTTGTGAAGTTGAGGCGAGTGTTTTTCTAGATGAAGCCATTGTGCATTTTTTTCCTTTCCTTTGAATTTTTTGCCTATTTATGGATTTGATTTCTACTTCCTTTCTAGTCAATTTATTTTCTTTTAAATCCATGTAATTATGAATTCCTTTATGTATAATTGTTTTAGGGTGGAATATTCATTAGCATGGTGTTTTCTTTTATCTACAATGGAGTCCCTAGATAAACTATTCAAAATATTGAGAAGATGATGATTGAGAAATGACAAGCTACTAGATTCTATTTCTTTTGCTACCTATACAATCCCTTAACAACCCATTTTTAATTGTAATATGTATTGAATAAATCTATTTATTTATGCTTAGAGTTGATGTGATTATTCTAATATGAATGTTATGATGTTCCTTTTTCAACCTCGATGCATCAAATTTTCAAATAGATGACTTTCTGAAGAGCAACATTTCCTCAAAAATAGTACAATCACAAGAACTTAATTGGTTAGGTCGATTCTCAGTCTCCTATTGTTAGTGAACTAAATAATATCACTATCACTAATGGTATGTGGAATAATGTTGGTGGATGCTAAATAATTTACATATCCATAAATTTTAACCCATCTTCATTAAAGGCATGATTATTATCATGAAAAACTCAAACACTTGAGACAATTTCACGATTCACATGGTAAAGTATCATCAAAATATAGCATTCACTCTGCAGAATACATCCTCATAAGTTCCAAATAGCATATTCACGCCAAAATGACCCAAAAATAATCAACATCGGAAACAACACAGGTTTAACTCTATTTATTCGCACTACAACGCGTGACTCTAGAACAACACCTATGCTGCAGCGTGGAAAATCCCTCAAGATATGCACTACTGACACAAATGACAGGATTTCACCCACCAACAATGCAATTGATGGCTAATGAAAGATCCAATTACCCATTTGAATTTGAATTTGGCCTCTCACACACCTAGTTTCCTTAAATGACATCTTGGTGTACTCGGGAGCTCAAACCATGAATCAATGGGTTCACATTGTGATCTTGTTGTTTCTTGGCCACCTCTTGGCATATAAACTAAATTCATGGCAATGCTATTTGTAAGAATATTTTAGAGAAAGGTTATGTTTTTAGAATTATGAATGAGCTTCCCCTTATCTCACCTCTTCCCTCTTATCAGGTATTCCAAATGACCCTTTCCTTCTTCCCTCAATGGGAAAGTTCTCTTCTCACCCACTAGTTCATTAGATACACTTCAAGAATTTTGGATGACAAGATAGGCCTTCGTTAGGAAGAGTGTTTTCCTCCATTTCGAGATCACCTCTCCAAGGTGTTTTATTATCTTGACCATTGGTCAATATATAAGTAGTTTTGGCTCACATTGATTGTTGGAGTTTGCATTTTCTCACCCTCTACCATTTGGTTTAAATTTTGTTATCTTTTTATTTATTTTTATTTGTTTCCTCTAAGAATCTATTGCAGGATCACTTAGGGTCATCCAACCAACCTATCCACAAGGGGCTCAATACTAAGGCCTTGCTACAGCCTACAAATCCTAAACCCATCCCAAAGTGGGAAGCACTCTTGTGTAGTATTTCCCACAACAATGATATATTTATTTTGGGTGTCAATTCTTATCTTTATTATTCAATGCATAATGTTATGCTAGGTACACTAAAACTATTTCTCATTAAGTACCATTTTTCAATATTTTTTTGATGTAGACATGGTTAAAGAGTGGTTTGATAAGGAGATAAGGTTGGCTAAATAATTTACTTTTGATGAGTTTTCACTTGCATTTAACATAAGGTTTAAACAATTACATAGTACTTTACTCAAAGCATTCTTAGCGCGATCTGCATGAATTCTAGATCATTTAAACTTTGATTGGTATAATCTTCAAAGCTTATGCTTCTCTTTTCCTTTTGTGATATGCAAGAGGAGCTGCTTGATCTGAGGGTAAATATGTTACTACATTGTTGGTTGCAATTTTCTTTCAATTGATGTTGTGCTTTGTTTAGTTAAATTATCTGATGTTCCACATAGTATTAGAGAGAAGAGAGCCAATCATAGTCTTGAAATATAACATAGGTCTCCTAAGTCATTGAAGAAGGAGATCAAATCATTAAATGGATTTAAAATGTTTTTGATAAACAATTGTACATTCAAGATGACTCTCCTAACTTTTATATTAAACTAGCATATTGTTTTTTCTTCGTAGCTTTGGGATCTAGAGAAAAATGAGTTTTCTTCATACTAAGTACGTAAATTCCTATTAGATTCTCCATACTATTGTGCACTAATAATTTACTTATTTCTATAAATAAAACCCTACTGCTTGAAAAATATTATCATGAATAAAAAAGATGTTGTAGTCCTCCATAAATCACATCCTTGGTTCATTTATTCTTATTTATGAATTCATTGTTTTGTAAAATATTATCTTGAATAAAAAAGATGTTGCAGTCTTCCATAAATTACAGTCTTGGTTTATTTATTCTTATTTATGAATTCATTGTTTTTTAGTTTGTTGTGCTAGATTTGAATATTTTCCCAATATTTGAGAAAATGTTTTGTTTTAAACCAAATAATGTACAACACTATGCTTTTTAAAATCCTAGTCATTTCATATTTTATTGGGCCATTTTCATCAATGACTAAGATATGCATACAACACTTTGCATGTAATGGTATCACTATATCAATCATTGGCAAGTATATAATGCACTCTAAATTGTGACCCAAAAACTCTCTTTAAGATTATATTTCAAGGTTTAAAGCTCTGGCATGTGTGACTATAATTTTATCCAATGTATGACACAATAATTTACTGATGGCATTCCATATTGTATATGGAACATTTATGCACTTAATCTACATGGTTCTAGACTATGTGTTTAATACAAAAGTAAAATATGATTCCTATGGTTATTAGCCATAAAATTGTTTTGTTTGAAATGAGGTCATTCGGTTTGTAAAATAATAATTTTTAATGAAATTATTCATATATAAGTAATATGATTCAACCATTTCTTATAAGGTTAATGAAGCCATTGATATTTAATTAATGTTATTTTTTATAATAAAAGTTAATCAAGTATTGAGACATAATTTTATGAAGATAGTTCTCTAATTTTTATATCATATATTTTTCAAGTATTCAATATTTTTTAAAGATTAGTATTTTGCAAATTTTAAAATGTAAAATAGAATATATGAATATGCAACGTATCATATGTGAAAAAAATAAAAAGAAGACTTATAGCTCTTTCCCAATAGTCGGTTTTTATTTACTTTGTGTGTTTTATTGGTAAGAGATAGTACTAGTGTAATGTGACATCTTCATTACATTAGTCTAAACTTAATGCCTCTTACTTCATAAATTAGGGTTTGGAGTCAAATTTCCAAAACCTCCAAAATAGGTTTTATGAAAGTGATTCAACTTAAATCCAATTATGGTGTAACAAAATTGGTGTAAAGATACATTGGTGTATTTGAATCCCCTTTGAGTAGTGAAAACTATATTTGTTGTCTCTAAATCTCAAAATAAGTATAACTAACTTTTGAAATTTGGATTATGATTGCTAGAGTTTTTGCATGATAGCCTAGTAATACATTATTTTGGTGATTTTAAATATATTTAAAATTTGAAAAATTTGTATAATTTTAAAATTCAGTGTATTATCAAAGATAAGACACAACTACATTAATGCATATTTTTATTAATTTTTTTTATTACTTAAAAAGAATGGGCTAAAATTGCTAACAACCTTTATTTATATATTTTATTTAAATTAATTCATCCAATAAATTAATAAAAATTCATATATAAAAATACTTTTAATATACTTTAAATTATAGTATATATTGATTTTAAAATTTTAATTAATATAAAATAAAAATAAAAATAATATTTTATAAAAAAATAAATATAATGTTAAATATAATATATGTTAAATTTTCACTCAAATGAATACAAGCACATGAACGTCATATTTTCTCCATTTTTAATCATGGAAGGATTTGCATATCCATTCTCATTCTTCTCGTATTTGATAAATATAACACTAGAATATATTTACAATATTAAAAAGGTTTGCATATCATTTCATATTCTTCCTATATTTAATAAATATAAAATTTAAATATATTTAAAATAATAATAAATATGTATTTGATTATTTTGATAGAATGTGATTAAAATATATTATATTTTATTGAACAAAATAAAACATTAAAAGCCAATCCAAACTTTGATTTGTGACTGAGATAGATTAAAGCAATAATAAATATAACATGTTTTCATAAAAATATAAATATAACGTTAGAACTAAAATAAAAAGAGGATTTGTAATAATTATTATAATTAATAGATTAAAGCAATAATAAATTTAACATATTTTCATAAAAATATAAATATAACGTTAAAACTAAAATAAAAAGAGGATTTATAATAATAATTATAGTAATTATAATAATAACACTTTTAGTGTGTAATTAATTAAATTAATTTAGAAAAATTAAGTAGTAATATGTTTTATTAAACAAAAGAAAAAAAAACCAATTTAAATTTTGTTTTAGAAATCATGTAGATAAATTAATACCTCATCATTATATGTTTTTAATTAAAATATATATATATATATATATATGTTTTTTGCTCCGAGAGGCGCTCTACAGCCCAGTATGGGGGAGATCTTGTAACGTTACGTAATGTTGTAACGTTACGTAACATTCTTTTTATTAATAAAAAATTAATTTTCTAATTATAGGCCAAAATAAATGTCGGCCACAAAAACAATCTAATATGGGGGAGATGGTGTAATCTTCCTACCTAACAAAATAATAAAAAAGTAAAAATTTAATTATCCGTAAAAAAAATATGCCAACGAGGAAAAAAACACAATATGGAGGAGATGTTGGCCTTGCACGTGGTTTTAAAACCATTTGCAAGGCCTTCTAAACAACCCATGGTTTTATTATACATGGTTTAGGAGGGCCTTGCACATGGTTTTTATGAAACCATGTGCAAGGCTTCCTAAATAACCCATGGTTTTATTGTACATGGTTTATGAGGACCTTGCAAATGGTTTTAATACCATGTGCAAGGCCTCCTAAACAACCCATGGTTGTAGGAGGGCCTTGCATATGGTTTTAAAATTATGTATGGGGAAATGTTGTAATGTTCGTTCCTAACAAAATAAAAAATAATAAAAAATATTATATGTTAGCCATAAATAATATTAAATAATAATAATAAAAATATTATATGTGGACCTTAAATAAAAAGATTTGTCTTTTGGTTTGAATCAAATCAATGGATATCTAAGAAGAGGTTTGCACCTTGAGAGATTTGATCCATCTTAGCGCTTAATAGAGCCTAGGATTTGGATCTACGCTGGTTTATTGCTACAATGTTCTTGATTTTAATCTTAACAAGACATAGTGATCACACAAATAAAATTGAATCCACACTTTTTTCAATAACATTTTAAGAACATATTTATGTATACTATTAATTTACTAACAAGGTCCTAGTTCTTAAATTTATACATCTTATTATTCCACACTTCTATATATATGGATTGAAATTTCTTCAATGGAGTTGTCAAATTAGGAAATAAATGTGTATTTTTTTTTTTCACAATTTGTGGTTGATAAATTTGATATGGCACATTAATGCGATTGCCTGAAGAATTATTACTGCGTCTATAAAGTTAATAAGTAATATAGATCTATATTAATTCTATATTTATCAAATGTTATTAGGGATCAAATCTTTAAGATGCAAATCTTTCCTCAAGTTTTGTATTCTAAAAAACGTTTGCACCTTAGGGTATTTGATCCATTTGGATGCTTGATAGATTTCGAGTTAAGATGGATATTTGTGCAATGAGGCACTTTCTAATAAATATAAAGTGGTCTCATAAATTATAAATATAAATTTGGCCAATTATTAAAAGAAAATAATATATATTTAATTTGGAAAACATAAATACAATTACCAAATAAATCCAATGTATGTTAACCCACTATAACATCCATACCCACTATATCAAATCTGAGTTTCTTAATAGAAATAACACACACATTGAGAGAGAGGAGCAAGGAAGCACACCAAAGTAGATCATCTTCTCTCATAACCTTTAAAACATGGATATATTTGCGTATCATTTTATTTCTAATCCATCTCAATACTTAATAAATTCAAAATTAGATGAATTTAGAAAAATAATAAATAAATGATCCTAACTATGAGGTGTTGGGATTAGACGTCATGGAGGAGAAATCCACTGACTATGTTATGTGTTGGACTGTAATATGGCTTGTAGAGCCAATATGCGATTTAAGAAATCGTACTGAGGGGATAGACCCTAAAATCTACAAGAGAACCTCAAGGGATCTATAGTGACAGAGTCAATAATATGGATCTAATTGGTGAAGCATAAATTGAAAAAAACAGATAAACAAACAAGTGCAATCAAGTGTGCAGCTAGCTATCTGAAAAAATGAAAAGGAAAAAAGAAGAGAAATCCTAGAAATAAAAAGGATCCACTACCTTAAAATATCTATACAATCAAATAGAAAATCACCAAATAAAATATTTATCAAATATGTTGCTATTTGGAGGTATCAAGTCCCATCAAACAAACAAAAGTAGAAATCTAAGTCAGATCTTCCAAACACTAGAACGTAATAGGGGAACCAATCATATATAGGCCTAATGAGTGAAGATAGAATGGGAAGTTATAAATATACAACCGTATCCAACTTCACCTGTCATGGGTATCCCCCCACCAAAGGTGATCATCGTTGAGTAAGATAACTAAGAAGAATGGATTCTAGACTACCTCATTCACAAGAACATCAAAATGAGTATTCCACAGCTTCAATTCAAAGACAAATATTTGGATGATATTCAATATTGAGTGGGGATGGCGCACCACCTAGCCATTTGGTTCTAGTCTTGTTGTTTACCCTACTAAGGGAGAGGCTCATCGTGGAAATTATATTTTAACCATGTTCATCAATACTAGAGGATTTTCGATCCCTAATAAGACAACCACTATTTCTCCAGTGAATATTGACTAGGGGAAATTATTTGGATCCCTATCCCTAAAGTACTAACTTAACTACAAAATCATTTTAATCCTTAAGTGAGGTTAATGTGTGCTTAAGTTAGGGTTGATTTTAAGGCTCCATTTGGCATCAAGAACCAAGCCATAAATTTGATTGAGGAATGATGTTATGTGCATGGGAGGTGTGTACAACTATGAACTAAGAATACAAAATTTCTTAAAACATAGAAAATGATTTCAATACTAATTTTAAAAAATGTTTCTTGAAATGAATCAATCTGGACATAAAAGATGATTATGATCAAACAAAAATGTTTAAAATGAAAATGATATTTAAACAAATATATTTTTAGATACTAAAGAAAGATGCTCTATTTAGTTATTTTGTAAACAAATGAATTGGTTACTATCCAAAATATTAGGTTATCAAATTCCTTACTGAAACTAAAAATGAATGCAATGAACAAGCATATTTCAATCACACTTTTGAAGAGGTAAATACTGGAACAAACGAATTTTCTTCACTGAAAAAGCAAGAAAACTACTACAGTAAGAAAAAATAGACTATAAATAGGCATAAAGGGGGCTACAAACAGATTCAATCCAGCAAACCAACACTATTTAATTTGGGAATAAGGACAAAAAAAAGGGAAAGGAGTGATGAAAAATGGTTTCATGAATATATCACTCTTTTTATGGGAAAATGAGTGACTCGAGTCACCTAAAATTGGCAGAGAGGAACAACCTCTACCAAAACGCTAGTTTTAGGGTGAGGACATTACTTAGTTCAAATGGTACTATATGACTTAGGTCACCTAAAAACAAAAAACCTATGTAACCCATATATAAAAGATCCAAAATAAAGGAAAATAGCTTTGGTGCAAGACATTTCAAGCAGTTCTAGACTGGGCATGTCAACAACAGTTCAATCTACCATAATTAGACAACAAATAAGACTAGACATAGGAACAAAATGCTCAAACAAAATACAAAAAACCAAAAGACACATAACCAAAGAAAGATATGGGTCTTCCTCAATATGGTCTCCAAAACAATGTTTGTTTTCATCATGCCCTTGCCAAAAAGCACTTGCTAAAGGGATATGTAGCTTCAACGGAGTTTCAAGAAAGTAAATAAAAAAAACTATAGTAAGAAATAAAAACTAAACAAGAGAACATACATTTGACATGAAAATAAATGAAGAATTTTGTCACATTCTTTTCATCAAGTAGCATACATGTAAAGACTGCATATGAATGAATAAAGAATTTTTTTGTATTAATATGAAATTATTATAAGAAATAGAATCACCTACATAATAGCATTTGAAGAGGACTATATAGCTATATGAGGAAGGGCATGTCGGTTCTCCTAATGATCTTCCAATTCTCTAGCCACACGTCACAAAAGGGGATCTCTAAAAGGTGAGAGAGAAGTTAAGAGAGGCTAACTTTAAACTCAGTGAAAATATAGTATAATAATAGTTTGAACATAATGGAATGAGAATTGTATAGAATGAGGGACCTTGATGCTTCTTTTATAAGTGTAGAATTAGCTATGATGAGAACCCATGGTAGAGTTTGTCCCTAGATTCATCATATGAGTAAATCCATGTAGAGATTCATGTTAATTTATTCTTTCGAATTTGTCAGACATGAAGCAGGGACAACCGAAAGACAAGATGAAGGTAGGCTTGCACTATTTTTGGGTTTTTCTGTGACTTGGTGTAACCCACCTAGAACTAAAAACTTTTTTTTTTTTTGAAAATACATTACTTTAAAAGTTATTGTAAAGTTTTATGTTGTTGACCAAGGATGGTCAAAGATGACTGTAATTGAATATTTTATTTTTAAATAATTAAAAGAAGAGAAACATATCCAAATAAGACTATTGAAGAGTGTTCATTGACCCACTAGGAGGAATTATCTGCTGTAGAAGGACAAAATGACAAATTGCAGCAACAACATTCACTTTCTAGTTGTTGCGGGAGGAAACTTCCCTATAATTGTGGTCATGTTCCCAAGAAAAGAGGAATTGAACAGGTGGCTCATTTAATTACAACATTGACCCAAATACCTAGGAAAGCTTATATATACCATCAAATGAGAAGGAGGCTCACTACATTTCTAGATATTAGAACTTGTGGATTTGTGGAAATTGAAAAGTTAGGCACGGAAGAGGAGATTCAATGAGGGGAAATCTAGAGTGAATTTCTAAGAAATTTTTACTACAAGTGTGACTACTAAGTTATAAAGAGTACTGAATAGGATTCTACACTGTGTCTTTGTCCTAGTGGTTCAGTGAACAGGTTTGAGGGTCCTAAAGAAAGTTATATTGGCTTCTTTCAGGAGACGATTGGGAGGAACAGTCTTCTTTGGATGTTTGTCCCCTTCGAAAGACATTATGTAATGTTTTGGATTTATTATCTTAAATTATTTATCTATTATTTCTAAAGGATTTATGAATGAAGAAGTTTCCAGAATTATTTATTGTTTCAATATAAATAGTAAATTTTATTCCTGTAAATTATAAGTTCATTATAGGAGAATGGATATTTACTGTTTAAACAATTTTTCTTAGTAGAGTGCATAAAATTTGAACATTAATAGTTATCCTGTATAAGCCTCTTACAACCGAAAGTCTTGATATTTTCCATTCTACTCAACATCATTCTTCATATAAGCATAGCGTTTAAAAAAAGAGTTAAGGTTAACTTTATTTCTTTTAATAACGAAGTAGTATTATTAAAATATATATGAAGTAACTAGTGCCAACAACATATAGCCGAGAGGCTTATAATTTATTTAAGTATTATTATCATATAGCCTAAAGGCATTTATTTCTTAATAAATACCTAGTATCGATTCCTATAGCCAAATGGATTTTTATTTACAAAAAAATGAATTTAAGGTCAACATTTTACGATTAACAAATAGTAAATTTAACCATATAATCAAACTAATTTTCCCATCTAATATTTGTTAACACAAACAAATGTTCACCTAGATCTACATGGTATAAACCATATACATACATCATATTCCTACCATATTTCCATTACTTTTGACCTTCACAAGTGTATTTCCACAAAAAAATGGTCCAAAACATTATTATTTACTATGGTTTACCCTCACTCTCTCAAAAAAGGGTAAAAACCCCTAAAAAGGGTGCAAAAACCCTAAAAAGGAGAAAGGATTATAAAACCATAGGAAAATACCATGGGTTAGAAAATACCATGGGTGACCACATTGGGTCAAAAAACCCTAGAACTGTTCTATAAATACATTGTGAAGGGCTCTTCCAAAATACCTTTTTTTTCTCTTTTTCATTTTGTCGGTACACTGGGACACCTTTTCTCTCAGGTATTCACACACTTATTTGACATCGTCCCATCGCCATATCATTCCCACATTGTACATTGATACACTCTCCGTACCCACTTGGAGACCATTGGAGAACCGGCCTGTGGAGAGGCGGACCACTTCCGAAGATGGCCACAATGGCCCACTTCATAAGAAAGGAGGTATACTTTCATTTTTTTTGTATTTGTTTAGTTTAGCCGGTGTATATTCAAAAAAGGTTAAAAATATTTTCTTTGTGTTACTATTCTAGTTTGTTGTTGTATTTTTCCATGAACTCTTCCTTACAATCACATTGATCTAAGGCTGGTGCTTTTGCACGTAACAGGGGAGAAATACTCGATACAATATTTTAACCATAGGTCAAGAGTTCAAGGCCAGTAAGGATATTTCTTTCTTTTTCCCAAATAATTTATTAAATAACCAAAAGCTATAGTGAAATCACCTAGTATAGAAATAAAAATATGAGTAGCATTTTCACAGTGAAGGCACCAACATAACATTAATGGAGATAAGTCGTAACCTTTTAAAACCCATCCTGAGCCGTAACCAAGTTCTAAACCAGAATGGCAATCTTTTGAATAAAACAATAAAATGCAGTAATCGTAACCAAACCACACATTTTAGTATTAACAATAAAAAAAAATTCCTTTTTACATTGAACTATTTCTGGAAAGAAATAAACAAAATACAAAGTAATATAAATAATTAATATTACAGTTACAAATTAGAGATGAGATCAAAAAAAGGATTTTTAAACAAATCAAAAATCACAGTACTATATTGTTTAACATTAACAAAATTACACAAATACTCCATGGTATGTAACCAAGAAGGAAAATCTTAAAGCATAAACCCTAGCATGGTAGAAAGCATCTAAACAAATTTAATCTCTACCAATTAACGTTGTAAAGGCATAAACATGGAAGTGTTACCGTAGCAGAAGGGATTATATAAACCCTCGTATAACAAAACCAAAACCAAAGAGAAATTTGTTCCAGCCTTGCGTCTCTTTTCCCACCATGAAGGACCGTAGGGTTCAAGGGATTTTGGTCTTACCAGAACATTCAATGCTAGTACCCTCGACCCCAGCATTCTTCAAGCCAAACTTCATTAACAAAGTAGCGATCAAACCCTCCTATTTTTCAAATGATGATTAAAGGTTAAAACTGTTTTGAAGTAAAATATTTTCGTATCAAAACTAAAAATACAAACATGAACGAAATAGCATTTTTACCTGTTGGAATATATTATATTCCTTGGAAGGTAATGATGTCTGCATATTATGTCGGAAGTTGTCTACAATATTATGTAAAAGAGTAATACATTTAACCCATAGTTATATGGTGTTGTATTTACTTGTGTAGAGTATTTTTCCATGGTATTGTATTAAGAGATGTTATTTTGGACAATTATATTATCCCACATGCAATATGTGAGAGTAATTCCTCCTCGTCTCTTAGTATATAATAGCATCAAGTGAGTCTCTACATATCATGTATTCTTGATGTAGTAGTGGTACTATTGTGACACTATTTTACATCATCTATATTTTTTGGGGTATTTGTGCTTTGCTCTCTTGTAATATTGAAGAAGACATTATAGAGATAATAGAAGACTACATTTCCATGGATGTAACCCATTAGGGTGAACCACATATATCAGTGTTCTCTTGTCCTTTTCTTTTCTTGTTCTTATCTTTTACGATATGTTGTCGGTTGCTTAGATAGGTTAACTAGTTTAGCTTGACTCTATTATTCTAACATTACCTACATCTTGAAATCCCAACAAAGGAAATTTGTGGTGACGTCTCTGCGAAGGAGTTTGTAGCAGGTCGAGACCATGAATAATTAAAGGTTTTAGTAACCACTACATAGACTAGAAGTAACAAAGGTGGCACAGTGATAGTGTCGTTCTCAGCATACATTGAGAGAACACATGGTCAAAAGTATCCCTTACAAGAAGAACCGAGAGCCCTCGGCTCTCCTCATCACTTCACAACGTAGAAATAAAAAAACAGAGGTTAAACTCTTGTCCTTTTACTTAGGGTTTACCCCTTTAATAGATGGAAATCATGACAAGCTTTCACATGGCGCATTACCATTTATCTACCTCCATGCATTTTTAATTTTTGATACCCATTCTCTATAGTTAAGAGTGTATTTGATGTTTTTCCCTTAGACTTGTACTTATCGCCTTAATGCTTGGACTATCATTTTTGGAATGTGTAGTGAATAAGGGTTTGCATGTAGTTTCTTAATGGGGCTTTGGATGACACAAAATGTGAGCTCAACTTAAAACTTGGAATGCAAAGGAGCTAATCCTTCTTTGGAAGAACCTGTAGTAATACAAATTTTAACAATTCATTAGCTTACAATAAGCTAAGTAAGACCCCAAAAACCATGTAACCCTAGCATCGATATAGGGTTGTAAGTAAAGTATTAACACATGAGAAATCCGCATAAAACTGAAACATACGACAAGTCAATTATGGCAACCATTTTTGGAACAAAATAAATTATCTTAAAACTTAGGAACTTGAATCTAGTATAGTGCCATATGAATGCGTTTGTGGAGTAACATATTTCAATTTGTTACGGATTATTTTTATAGATTTTGGTTATAGGATTTGTTAATAGAATTTAGGGTTTATTTCATGTGAAAACAAATTAGGTCTTTTATTGATCTAAACCTTCCATAACAAAATATTTTTAATTTATGAAATTTTGAAGTTGTTACATGTGGTATCATAGCGATTTTTCAAACAGTAGTCCTGAAGTTGGCTCAACTCGCGTGCACATTACAAAGCTTCAGGAAAACAAAACTACTGACTTGTGTTTAAAAATTGTTTCTGTACAGAAATAGTAAATTTTTATTTTGCAAGATATGGAAGGAGTAGCTGCTAAGGATGGATCACATCATAATAATCAAGATAATATATATGTGGAACTAAATAATCAACCATCTGAATTACTTCAAACTATAAAAGAATTAAAGGCTAAATTACAGAATGTTAAGGAAGATAATGAAAGAATCCTAAGACCATAGGAAGAATTAAATAAAATATTGCTGGATAAATTACATAATGAAGGAAAGGATAAAACAAAAGAACATGAATCTGAATTTGGAACTATATCCTACAAGTGTAAAGGTAAGAAGTTAAAATTCTCTGATAATGAAAGTAATTCCTCTTCATGAATTAAGGTTAGGTCACACGGAGAGAAACATAAATATTACAGTGAAAGTAGTGATAGCGATAACAGTCCTAAAAAGAGAAAATATAAACCTTACGAAGAAATTTCAGGAGATTTTAAGATGATAAAACCTCCAATGTTAATGGTGAGGTGGAAAAGGGAGAAGAAGCCAAGGCATGGTTGTCAGGTATGAAAAAATATTGTCAAATCTATAATTACTTAGATAGGATGAAAGCTAGAATGGTTATTTATAACTTAACTGGAAAAACTGATATATGGTAGCAGGATATAAAAAGAGTGAAAAATATTAAAGAAAAGTATGTAACTTGGAGGAATTTTAAGAGATACTTTAAAAGAAAATTTTTATCTGAACAGTATTACGAAGAAAGGGCTAATGAATTTTACGATCTTAAGTTAGGTTCAATGTCTATAAAGGAACTAAGTAATAAATTTTTAATTTTATTACGATACATACCTTATATTATCGATGAAAATCCTAAAATATAGAGGTTTCCGAGTTGTTTACCTCTTAGCTTCAAGGACATAATTGAAGACAAAGAAGGAAAGGCTTTAAGTCCAACAGAAATTTCAGGAATAATTCCCGAAACCATTCTAAGAATACTTACCAAGGAACAGATTTTAAAAGTAATACACAACATAATTTTACAGCAGCTAAGAACAAAGACATACATAATAATTATCTAAAAAATAATGAACAAAGAGAATTGTAAAATGTTGGGAATGTCAGGGACCTCATTATGCGAAGGACTACCCAAATAGAAAGAGGAATTTCAACAATGTGCATACAATTCAGGAAGAAGCAATTTTTGGTTATGTAGCGAACAAGATGCCCATAATTAATGCAACCTTGAAGAATCGGTGGGATCATCACCAAACATCCATGGTGGAAATAGAAGGTATGATAAAGAATAAACCCATTTCTATTTTGATAGACCCAGGTGCTAGTTTAAGCTATGTGTCACCTAGTATAGAAGAAAGTTGTAAGTTGCATTTGAAAAATTTTGAAGAATCTTGGTTGGTTTAGTTAGCTACAGGAACCAACAGAAACGTAGTTAGTTATATTAAAGACTATGAAATGTTTATGAGTCAATTCAAAACTTAAGTGAAATTAAATGTACTACCTCTAGGGTCATATGATGTTTTAATAGGTATGGACTGGATGGAAAAACATAGAGTAGTGTTAAATTGCTTTGAGAAAACATTTACATGCTTATATTGAAAAGGAGAAACAATTATAGTAAAAGGAATACCTAGAAAATTTTTTGTTAGACATATTTCATCTGTGAAAATGAAAAATCTTGTACATGTTTCCGCCTTTCACACACCTGGATTACGTGGCAGAAATATTCAAGCCACTCAGTGTGTCCTTGGGGGCAAGTCTCCAGTCATGGATGTCACCTTATTCTTGACTCCTCCATTTAGGCTCAAATCCTAATGAAGCCAAGGGGGGTAGACCCTATTAAGTTACTAAGGAAAAATTATTTAGTATGATGATGGTATTAAAGAGTAAGCTTTTTAGGAGTTTCGATTTAACAATTGTAAACAACAAATAACATGATGAGATAATCACAAGTAAGCACGAAAATGACACCCAATCACATATAGATTGAAAGAAATAAATAGTTGACCAGTTCCTAGAAATGGAGTTGAAAAACAATTAAGAGTGCTTGCAAGTGTTGGAATGAATGTTGTGCAATTGTATCTTGGTTAATTTTAAATTAATGTAAGAATATGAGTAATTTAACTTAGGCGAGGGGACTCCAGATATACCCAGGGGCTACTTGAAGTATGTCAAAAACTAAACCGTCACGGCTACCCGCAAGGAATATGTGGGCTGAATGGAGTCTCTGAGGTTGTTGTTCATAATGCACCTAAATTTGTAACAAAGATCGACACCCTGAGTTTACTTTTAAGGAGTTCCCGATTCCTTTGGTTATTTTTCCATCATAATGGTTTGATCGAGGCGTTGGATTTTCGCCTGATAGTTTGTCAATTTGGGGAGAGTGAATCCTAATTATTCTAGTCACTCAAGTGCTTTTGATGTAGCTTGACTAATCAGACAAAATACAGCCAAGTACAGAGCATACACACTGGAGTCTTCCTTATTTTTAGTAAATTTTAAAATAGGTGTTCTTATTAAAAAGAAAACCCTCTAGGAACCTCTTTCGATCCAAGTGGACCTTAATCGAGGAATCAAGGAGCGGTTAATTTTATTATGACTAATGAAACAATAGATAAAAAAGGAATCAAATATACACAACACCGGTTTTCTAATTAGTCCTACCACGCATCTCTTTCCCCTTGCAGGTCAATCGGGAAGTCGTGGGGTAAGTAGTATGATTACTTTTGAAATTAAAATATGGAATAATGAAAAATTATATCAAAGTATACAATCATGCCTTTTAGTACTAAACTAGAGCCAAAAAAAAAGGCAAAAATGCAAAAAAGTGAAACAGGCGTAGATCCCCCCTAAGGGGATGGGGACCGGGCTCAAAAGAGCCTACTCAAAAAAGATTTTCTTTTATTATTATTGGTTACAATGATTAGAAAACTAAAATATAATAAACATATTGGTCCTTATATGGGATCAAACCAAGATCTTATAACTTTCAAAAGAATTTAAATTTTAGTGAAAGGGGAGACCCCTGGGGGGATTTGAACACTCCCAAGGCCACTTTCGAATAGTATATTCTTTTATTTTCTGTTACACCTGCTAAAAGCCAAAAAGAATTTTAGAATAAAATATTCCCAAAATAACTTTAAGATTACCTTTAAATCAGCCTACCTTAACTCAAAAAAGATTAAGTTAAAACTAGCTAAACAGGTGAAAAAGGAACCAAGGAAAGCAAGCTTTCCTTGGGATATTTGATTTATATTTGTGCAGACAATGAAACATGCATTTATTTCAGGATTTAATATTTTTAAAACATAAAATTGAATATATAGCATGCAACCTACTGATTTTCTTTAACTTGCCATGCAAAACAGACGATTTCCTTATGCTAGATCTAGAATGCTTAATGATACTTTTCAGAAATGAGATCTAGACTATGAGCTTTGAAATAGAAGATATATGTAAATTTTACTTTGATATAACAGATCCAAATGATAAGAAATCTTTCTAACACAGTAACCAGGTAAGAAAATTGATTTTTTGAAAGAGAAAGAGAGAGAAAGAGTGCTAGAAGCCTGGGAATGTTGGGATTTGGAGTATGCTTTGGTGGAACACTAAGGGACTATGTCATTCAAAATATATTGAATATGAGGAAGATGCAAACCATCTCAACCTCTTCTACACGAGAGATCACCTGCAACTTAGAAATCCTTGCACAAACAGATGGTTAAAACATAGGTGCTGCTAGAAGAGATAATTGGAAAGCATGCAATTAAACTTAAAGTACATACAACTCCAATAGATCTGAAACAAGTAGCAATATGAGCATAAATCAAACTAGAATAAACTCTTAACCTAACAGAAGGGAGCTCTCTCCTTCAAGGCCAACAATTAACTAGCAAAAGCAATGATAAATAACACATATTATACCTCATAAGCATTTGATAATCACCATCCACACATGAAGAGCATTACACCATAGATATTGCCTCCAAAGCTTATTTATTCCAGAATAATAAACAATAACATAGTACAAGAGCAACAACTCTTCAGTCCCAGTTCTAACTAGCTTGGAAGAGGCAGCCTGAGCTTTATTTATACACAAAACAGAAGATCCAACCCAGGGGGCGCAAATCCCAAGGAGACAGATCACTGAAGCTGAGGGAGAGTCCATCAATGCTGATATGAAGCTGAACTGAGCCTACTTGTCAATTGGGGGGGCTAATTGAGCTAACACATCAATCCACAAAGCTTCCAAGAGAGCCTACATGTGTGGAGGGGAGAGAGAGGGCACAATTCCCCATAAAGGATGTTGAAGATCAACTCTGGATATGTCCAGATCACCTCCTTCAGTCAAGGATTTGTCATATCCAGTCAATCTAGTCCAGATCTGACTGATTTCAATCAAATCGGCTGAGAATCCACTGATCTAGGATTTTGGATTTGTTCCATTATTCCTCAATTTATTAATTAAAATAATCAATAATTGGTTTTTTGGGGTTTTTTGACCTAAGTGATGAAAAATCACTCAAAACCTAAAAAAAGTGGGTCCATGAGTTTACATGGCGCTATTGGCTTGAAAATGAGCACCTACATGACTAAAATTGATTATTTTTCCCACTTTCATTACAAAACCAAAATTTTAAACTACTAAAAAATAGCCTAAGTTTTGGAAAAATTAAATTTTAATAAAAAACACTGAAAAAATAAAAAAAATTAAAAAGTTGAAAAACCCTAGGGGGACTTAGACATGTTCATATGAATTGACCATGATGCCTAGCATGTTTATACATTGACACATAGACTCTAATAACCTCAATAGGCCTAAATGCCAAGCTGACCACCCCAACTTTGGAGGTATGGAGTGAAAAACTCAGAAATTATCAGTCGTTTATTCAACAGCCAATAATAACCAAGGGAAAAAATACCCTGGGCTGATCGGATTAACAAATAAATTCTAAGAGACTGAGTCTTTTACAGACACTATCATGCTAGAACATTTATTACAATTCCCCCATGGGGTATGAACATGTGATATACACAACAAGCACTTCCTAGAAGTAATTCCGAAGGTCTTTTGAAGTCCATACAAAGAATCTTTATCCGGTTCACCAGGCTCACTTGATAAAAAACCACTAAGTACAACTTAGGTGGTAACATTCTGGCTCCAATTGTGGGATGTGTGCTTGATCTGGTCTTTAAGGCAAGGAGAGGATATGATAACACCAGAATCTCTGGTTTATATACCCTTTAAAAACATCTCAACTTGACAAGAAAATCTTAGTAGTACAAGCTTTATATGAAAACCAAATGAACCATTAAGATGATTTATTTTAAAAAAATAAATGTAATTAACTAATGAAAAAAAAAAAATTTATTATAGCTAAGTACAAAACATAAATGCAGAAAGTAAATGCTCTCTTTTAGGAGCCTATTTTCCTACTCTAAGCATGATATAAAAAGGTTAGGTGTAATAAAGAATCCAATGTAACCACCTAAGAATTTTATTAACATAAAAAAAAATTCCTTGTCTTTGGTTACCAGCCAAAGTAAGGATACCTTATTCAGAAAATGCAAACCTGCATGATGATTCAGAATGGGTGGGATGGATGGGAGATTATAGGCATGAATAATGTGATAAAAAATCTTCCCCAACTTGTATCTACTCATGCAAGTTGCTTCTATCCATGACTGGATAGGACTGATATACCAATCAGAATGATGTGGCAGACTGACTACATCATCATACTGATCACCGGGGCTTATCAAATGATAACTCATTGCACAAGCCCCAAGTAACTCCAAATCATAAGGAACCTCTATATGTGAAAAATATGGCTGAGACTGATATACCACTGACTGCATCACATCTGACTTTTCACAACATTGTTTCTCAATTCTTTCATTACTGATACCCTTGTGTAGCTCTGCATGATATGACTCTGAATGATCACATGAAAATTCAGAATGCTCCTCTTCCATACAAATGTTTTCCCAGGCATCCAAATCCATGCTCCCCTCTATGGACATATTGTAGATTGGACTTCCACAAATTTCTGAATAGACACTCCCCTTGCTGGACATACCATGGATGGAATTCTTAATAAGATTTTCACAAGTTGGATTATCTATGAAATTCCAATAGTCATCACTCCCATCCATGTCATATGTGATGGATTCCCCATTGCTGATATAAAGTTCTCTTTGTCCTCATTACTAATACTGATATATGGCTCAGACTAATCATATGGATAAACTGCATGCTCCTTTTCCATATCAAAGTTTCCCAAGGCCACAAGGTCCATGCTCTCTCCTTTAGATATGCCATAGATAGGAGAATCAACAAAATGTTCAAAAGTTTTTTGTTCATTATTTTCCTCTTTATTCATGTCATAGACTGGATTTTCCATGAATGTCCAAGACTCCTCATCAATATCTTTGTCGGAGATAAGGGAGTCTTCATCACTTGTGTCATGCTCCAAGTTATACTTGTCCTCATTTTCATACTCATTTTCTTCAAAAAAAAGGTCATGAGGCGGTAAACCTTCCAGACTGTCATCATTATATGGAGAACAAGATCTAGTGTCATCACACACCATACTAATCATATCATAAGTTTTTTAATAGGCTTCTATTATGATATCATGAAAAGGATCTTCAATCAAGGAAACTTTTTGAACATACTCAATGGGATCACTTAGGATGTGTTGCTTAGTGGGTTCCTCTAGAGGGATTTCTGGAAAAATATTAGCATTGCAACACACTTGAGAATACCTCAAATCTTCAATGTTTTCAGCTATGGTGACATGAGGAGAGTCTTCAAAAATGTGTTCAATCATGGGCTCCTCCTAAAGCTCTTCAATAGTATCATGCTAAGTGTCCTCATCTACAATGGAAGTCATGGGCTTATTTATCTCATTTAGGTAGGTGAGGGTCCTTTCTACAACCATCATCATATCTCCCTCACCATCATGCCACCTCTCAAAAAACATAGCACACAAATCTCCATGGGAGGTAATGCATTTATCAGGAAGACCACAAAGCCATGTCCAAGCCTTATTTTTAAAAGAATGAGCAAAGATTCGCATCACATTATCCCTATGAAGTATGTTGAGTTTTGTCACAAATGCAAAAACAAATATGATGTGACAAACAGCTGAATCACCATTTCCATAAAATGTCGAAGCCTGGGAATATCTTTAATCCTGGAGATATGGTTCATAGTTAGGAAAACCCAGGATTCCCGAGAAATCGATGGAAGGATATGCATTAGAAATTAGAGCACCATAATCTTCATCATCCATAATGGCCTATCAGTAGCATATATCAACCATGTATTTTGTACTAAAGCGGAGCTATCGAATAATGAGCACTTTAAGGTTTTACTATGTCATATGAGATCATCTACACACAACAAGTCTCAACAAATTTATGACAAAGCAGGGTTTTATCCCTTTAATGGAGTCGCCATGTGAAAAATAAAAATAAGCATTTATAAATCTTTTCAAAAAAAATATTTTTTGCTTTTCTTTGAAAAAAATAAAAACTAAACAAAAGGTCATTGGAGTCGCTAGATGAAAATTAAAGATCTACTCTAAGCATTCATCAAAAAAAGAAAAAAGAAAAAGGAAGAAAACAAAAGTCGTGCTCAGGAATAAAAAGATTTATCCCTAGAAATAGCACCAAAAAGTGTTGTTTCCTTTCACACACCTGGATTACGTGGAAAAAATCTTCAAACCATTCAGTGTGTCCTTGGGGGCAAGTCTCGAGTCAAGGCTGTCACCTTGTTCTTGTCTCCTCTGTTTAGGTTCAACTCTTAACGAAGCCAAGGGGAGTAGACCCTATTAAGTTACTAAGGCAAAATTATTTAGTATGATGATGGTATTAAAGAGTAAGTTTCTTAGGAGTTTCGATTTAACAATTGTAAACAACAAATAACATGATGAGATAATCACAAGTAAGCATGAAAATGACACCCAATCACATATAGATTGAAAGAAATAAACAGTTGACCAGTGCCTAGAAATGGAGTCGAAAAACAATTAAGAGTGCTTGCAAGTGTTGGAATGAATGTTGTGCAATTGTATCTTGGTTAATTTTAAATTAATGTAAGAATATGAGTAATTTAACTTAGGCGAGGGGACTCCACATATACCCATGGGGTACTTGAAGTATGTCCAGAACTAAACCGTCACGGCTACCCACAAGGAATATGTGGGCTGAATGGAGCCTCTGAGGCTGTTGTTCATAATGCACCCAAATGTTTAATAGATATCGACACCCCGAGGTCACTTTTCAGGAGTTCTCACTTCCTTTGGGTAAACCGTAATGGTTTGATTGAGGCGTTGGATTTTCGCCTGATGGTTTGTCAATTTGGGGAGAGTGAATCCTAATTATTCTAGTAAGTCAAGTTCTTTTAATGCATATTGACTGATCAGATAAACCACAGCCAAGTACAAAGCATACACACTGGAGTCTTCGTTATTTTTAGTAAATTTTAAAATAGGTGTTCTTGTTAAAAAGAAAACCCTCCAGGAACCTCTTTCGATCCAAGTGGACCTCAATCGGGGAATCAAGGAGGGGTTAATTTTATTATGACTAATGAAAAAATAGATTAAAAAAGAATCAAATATACACAAAATAGGTTTTCTAATTAGTCCTACCACGCATCTCTTTCCCCTTGCGGGTCAATCGAGAAGTCGTGGGGTAAGTAGTATGATTAATTTTGAAATTAAAATATGGAATAATGCAAAATTATATCAAATTATACAATCCCACTTGTTATTATTAAACTAGAGCATAAAAAAAAGGGAAAAATGCAAAAACGTGAAACAGAGGCAAATCCCCCCTGGGGGGATGGGGAGCGAGCTCAAAAGAGCCTACTCAAAAAAGATTTTATTTTATTATTATTGGTTATAATATCAAAAAATTAAAATATAATAAAACTCTTGGTCCTTATATGGGATCAAACCAAGATCTTACAACTTTCGAAAAAATATAAATTTTAGTGAAAGGGAGACCCCTGGGGGGATTTGAACGCTCTCGAGGCCACTTTCGAACAGCAGATTTTTTTTTTTTTCTGTTACACCTGATAAAAACCAGAAATCATGTTAGAATAACATATTCCCAAAATAACTTTAGAATTACCTTTGGATCAGCCTACCTTAACTCAAAAAAGATTAAGTTAAAACTAGCTAAACAGGTGAAAAAGGAACCAAGGAAAGCAAGCTTTCCTTGGGATATTTGCTTTCTATTTGTGTAGCCAATGAAACATGCACTAATTTCTGGATTTAATATTTTTAAAACATAAAAGGAAATCTAGAGCATGCAACCTATTGAGTTTCTTTAACTTGCCATGCAAAACGGACGATTTCCTTATGCTAGATCTAGAATGCTTAATGATACTTTTCAGAAATGAGATCTAGAATATGAGATTTGAAATAGAAGATCTATCTAAATTCTACTTTGATATAAAAGATCCAAATGATAACAAATATTTCAAACACAGTAACCAAGTAAGAAATCTGATTTTTTGAAGGAGAAAGAGAGAGAAAGAGTGCTGGAAGCCTGGGAATGTTGGGCTTTGGATTCTGCTTTGGTGGAACACCGAGGGACTATGTCATTTAGAATATCTTGAAGATGATGAAGATGTAAACTAGATCAATCTATTCTACAAGTGAGATCACCTGCAACATAGAAATCCTTGCACAAACAGATGGTTGAAACATAGGTGTTGCTGGAAGAGATAATTGGAAAGCATGCAATTAAACTTAAAGTACATACAACTCCAATAGATCTGAAACAAGCAGCAGTAAGAGCATAAATCAAATTAGAATAAACTCTTACCCTAACAGGAGGAAGCTCTCTCCTTCAAGGCCAACAATTAACCAGCAAAAGCAATGATAAATAACACAGATTATACCTCATAAGCATTTGACAATTACCATGTTGATGTAACTTCGGAATGTATTCATCTATATTTCTAATGTATTGCACCCCGATGTTTATTCTAGGATGTGTCTGTAATGTGAGAGTCATGTCATAGCCCGATGTTTATTCTGGGAAGTTTCTATAATATAAAAGTCATGTCAAATCATTGTGGGTAACCCTCCTATTGGTCAAGGGTTAAAGTCCCCGCAGTTGTGGGGCCCTAGGGTTATTAGAATATCCTAGAGATGTTGACCCTAGGTGAGTCATTGCAAGTTAGGGCAATAGTCCCCACCATTGTGTTAAGGATAAACCTCCTTGTTGATCGGAGGAGGCAAAGTCCCCACAAGTTATGGGGCACTAGGGTTATTAGACACTCCTAGAGATGTCAGCTCTAGTAAGTAATTGTTAAGTGAGGCCGACATGTTGAGTGGGTTTCAAGTGAACAAAAGAATATAAATAGAGAGTGAGCCTCTCTATTTATCACACACACACTCACTCATTGGGGCGCATGAGTGAGAGGAGAAGTTATTGGGATAAGAGAGAGATTGCTATTGTCGGGAGATCATCTTTATGTTTTCGGGTTTTACTTTTGGTGTTGATTCTATCTATGAGGAAGTTGTGGGGTTTTCTCCTTTATGGTTTCCCCGAGGAAAAATCTTTGTGTCTCTTGTCTCTTGTGTTTTATTGCTGTGCATGTTATTCTCCCAGTTAAAGATCCTAAGATCATAATGCTAGCTTGAATGATAAAAATCTAACATGGTATCAGAGCTAACCTGAGAAGAAGACATTGTGCAGCTGCAAAATATAGGGATTCTTATTTTTTTGTTCTCTCTCCATAATCCATCAGCAAAAGTATGCTAGGCTGACTCTCCATTGAAGGGCGCATCTTTCTATCGAAGCAGAATTTGATTTCGAGCATTTTTAGTTTTCGGTGTGGAAATTAGGGCTTTCTACAAAAGAGGAATTTTTGAGTGAGCCCAGCATAGGATTACTCTCATCATCAAAATCGAATTTTAGAGACCTAGATCAAGATTTTTGGTTGGGTGAAACTCTAGGAAAGTCAAACCCTAGTTTGACCCCGAGCTAGAAAAACCTTAAATACTAAAACTGCTAAGTTTTGGTACATTCTCTATATCCCGATATTGGCGAAGGCTTAGAAGATGAAAATTACAAAGGCCGAACATAATATCTTGATTTACACTTTGTCCAAATTTCAGCCTCTAATTCACTATATTATGGGATATATGATCCCTCCAAGTTAGGGTTCCAGCCTCTTCTAGAATTCATCCCAAAATAGGGCACCTGGGGAGAATTGATATATATTGGGATATAAAGGTCCAAATGACATTTCTGAAGATGTTCTAGAAAGGGAACAAATTGTATGATTTTTTTCCAAGTTTCAGACTCAGAAGATGATCTAGTGACATGTGGCAGTCTGTACAACTTTGTTGTTCTGAACAGTCCTGTAATAGGTCACCTTGGGAAAATGATCATAAATCCCAATTGGTGAAACCAATTTTGATGAAACCTATGGTGTTGGAACAGGGACATGTGAGGCTATCTCATTACAAAGTTTCAGACATAGAGGAGTAGTCATTTCAAAGATACCATAGAAATAGTAATAGGAATTTCTACAAAAGAAATTGGAAAACTAGGGCTTCCTATTCCGGGAGCTTCCCTCCACTGTTTTTAGAAAAGGAGTACATTGGACAGCTCAACTTCAAGAGATCTATATTTCTATCTAATCAGATAAGAAATATTCCAAGTTTTGAAAATTAGGGTTTCTCAGAAAAACCCTAAATCAACAAGCTCTGGAACCAGGACAGACACCTCAAATCGGTAAGATCTAATCTATTGCTATTTTAATTTGAGGTTCTCATTTCAAATATTCCTTATGAAATGTCTCTAACCATGCAAATGAATTTGACTTGTAGGAAAAATCGCATACATAATCTCCTACAAGAAAAGAAGAATGAGACTTGTTATGAAGAATAAGTAACAAAAATTCAAGATGAAAAATAATATGACGAATGCAATGACATCATTGATGCAGAACCTTCCAAGAAAGGGAAGACCAGTTCAATAAGAATGATGTCTAGGATGTAGTATCAATACATGAAGGGAATTTCATAGTTCCATCATGTAGTATATGGAAACATCATAGGATACAAGGCAAGATTCGAAGAGACATTTGCAGCTAGTGGGAGTTGAGACACATGACAGGCATAATCATGTGTGCAAATGAAAGAAGGCCTTGTATGAGATCAAAAGACACCCATGGGATAACACATACATGATGATCTTGATGAAGATATAAACCTATGCTACAAGGTTGATAGAGGATGAAAAGCTCACAGATGGGTGTGAGGAGAATTCTTGAAAAAGTTCAAGATAGAGGATCTTGGTATCCAGTGTCACTCCAGTACAGAATGTTTTAGTGCATAGAGTACGGAAGACAGAGGGAGTGACTACAGAAGATCATAAGGTTCGACATGGTATGGTAGGATGGATAGATTACTGATGATTCTAGGATTTACTGAGAGTAAAGTGGATTCCAACCTTTGCTTCAAGGTTGAAGGAGGAAGACCAGTGATGCTCTTGTTATGTGTCGATGCACTACATTCTAGGCATGGAGGTGTGGACAAGGGAAGTATGCAGTAGAGATCCTGAATAGGTTCAGGATGATGGACTGCAAGGCCATGACCACACCTATAGCATCGAACATGAAGCTATTGAGTGATGCTTCATCAGAGACGGTTGATGCTACGATGCATCGTCAGATGATTGGGTCCTTAAGGTACCTAACGGATATGATACCAGATACTTGCTTTGCTGTGAACACATTGAGACATGTTCACTTGATGGTTGCAAAGGGTACAATTGAGTATGGGATCAAGTACGAAGCGAATCAAAATATTAACCTAGAGGGTTATGTTGATTCAGATTGGGAAGGTAGTTCCATCGATAGGAAGAGCACTTCAAGTTGTTTCTTTAGTATGGGATCGGGTGTGATCTATTGGTTTAGTAGAAAGCAATCCTGTGTGGCACTAAGTACAGCTAAAGCAGCGTATGTTGCAACTTATTCAGCTAGTTGTGAGGCAGTATGGTTGCGGAAGCTACTGTCTGATTTATTTGATCTCCAGATGGATGCTACTTGTATACATTGTGACAACTAGAGTTGCGTGAAGTTGTCAGAGAATCCATTGTTCCATGACAAGTCGAAGCATATCGAGATCAAGTATCACTATATCAGGGATATGGTGTAGAGGGGAGCAATGAAGCTCTAGTATGTTGCGATGGAGGAACAAATAGCTGATGTATTGATGAATCTATTGGCTAGGGTGAAGTTCGAGTACTTCAGGGAGAAGCTTGGTGTTCTCTAGATCGATGTTTCCTCCAAGGGGAAGTGATGAGACCCATAGCCATTCTGACATGGTGAGAGGATTGGTTCCTTCCATGTCAGATATGAGTGTTGAATTCGTGAGCCATTCTAACGAGTAGGTTAGATGTAATGGCTAAGCCATTTTGTCATGGTGAGGATTGGTTCCTCCCATGTCAGATATGAGTGTTGAGCCATTCTGATGTGACTGTAGGATTGGTTCCTACATGATCATAAGTAAGCGCTGAATGTCATTCTTGGAATGGAGGCGCTTGGTTAGTTACCATGTAGCTCAGTCTGGGACTGGGAGCCATTCTGATATGACTTTATGATTGGTTCCTACTTGATGAGATGTGAGTGCACGCCCTTTCGAACATGCATGTTGGATTGGTTCCTTGCATGTGTCAGATATAAGTGCAGAGCCCCTTCAAAAATGCATGTTGGATTGGTTCCTCACATGTGTCGGATATAAGTGCAGAGCCCTTTTGAACATGTATGTTGGATTGGTTCCTTGCATGTGTCAAATATAAGTGTTGAGCCTTTTTGAACATGTATGTTGGATTGGTTCCTCGCATGTGTCAAATGTGAGAGTTGGGCCTTTCTGATAGGGTTGTGGGATTGGTTCCCACATGGTCATATGTGAGTGTTGGGCGTGCCTTTCTGATATGATTATATGATTGGTTCCTACATGATCAGATATAAGTGTTGGGTGGGCCATTCTGACTTAAGTGTCAAATATAAGCACTGACGAAGACCTACATGGTGGCTAGGCCTAAATATAGCATGAAAAAGGGCTGGATCTATAGAACTTCCTGTGATGAGAAGAATTAAGAGATAGCACCCGTGATGATGATCCAGCATAGATGTTCCAGATCCAGTGAAAATGATCCAGATCCAGTGATGATGATCCATATCGAGTGATGATCCAGATCCAGTGATGATGATCTAGATCAAGTGATGATCTAGATCTGATGATGAAGATGACTTGAAGATGAAGATGACTTGAAGATGGAGATGACTTGAAGGTGAAGATGATGAGGACTTGATGATGATCCAGATGATACAGAGAAGAATACTTGTACCGATAAATTGTGTCGAGAGAATACCTTCCTAGTTAAGAGGGAGTGTTGATGTAATTGTAACTTCAGAATGTATTCATCCGTATATCTTATGTATTGTACCCCGATGTTTTTCTAGGATGTGTTTGTAATGTAATTGAGTCATGTAATACCCCGATGTTTATTCCGGGATGTGTTTGTAATGTAATTGAGTCATGTAATACCCCGATGTTTATTCTGGGAAGTTTCTATAATATAAAATTCATGTCAACTCATTATGGGTGACCCTCCTATTGGTCAAGGGTTAAACTCCCCGGAGTTGTGGGGCCCTAAGGTTATTAGACTATCCAAGAGATGTTGACCCTAGGTGAGTCATTGTAAGTTGGGGCAATAGTCCCCACCATTGTGTTAAGGATAAACCTCCTTGTTGATCGGATGAGGCAAAGTCCCCACAAGTTGTGGGGCACTAGGGTTATTAGACACTCCTAGAGATGTCGGCTCTAGTCAGTAATTGTTAAGTGAGGCCAACATGTTGAGTTGGTTTCAAGATAATGAAAGAATATAAAAAGAGAGTGAGCCTCTCTATTTATCACACACACACTCACTCATTGGGGCACATGAGTAGGAGGAGAATTTACTGGGACAAGGGATAGATTGTTGCTGTCGGGAGATCATCTTTATGTTTTTGGATTTTACTTTTGATGCTGATACTATCTCTGAGGAAGTTGCAGGTTTTTCTCCTTTATGGTTTCCCTGAATAAAAATCTTTGTGTATCTTGTCTCTTTTGTTTTATTGTTGTGCATGCTATTCTCTCAGTTAAATATCCCAAGATCATAATGATAGCTTGAATGATAAAAATATAACACACCATCCACACATGAAGAGAATTACACCATAGATCTTGCCTCCAAAGCTTTTTTATTCCAGAATAATAAACAATAACGCAGTACAAGAGCAACAACACCTCAATCCTATTTCTAACTAGCTTGGAAGAGGCAACCTGAGCTTTATTTATACACAAAATAGGAAATCCATCCCAGGGGGGGGCGCAAATCCCAAGGAGACAAACCACTAAAGCTGAGGGAGAGTCCATCAATGCTTATCTGAAGTTGAACTAAGCCTACTTGTCAATTGGGAGGGCTAATTGAGTTGACACATCAACCCATAGACTAACACATCAATCCACAGAGCTTCCAGGAGAGCCCACACATGTGGAGGAGAGATAGAGGGTGTAATTCCCCATAAAATATGTTGAAGATCAACTCTGGATTTGTCCAGATCACCTCCTTCAGTCAAGGATTTGTCAGATCCATTCAATCTATTCTAGATCTGAATGATTTCAATCAAATCAGCTGAGAATCCGCTGATCTAGGATTTTGGATTTGCTCCATTATTCCTCAATTTATTAATTAAAATAATCAATAATTGATTTTTTGGGGTTTTCTGACCCGAGTGATGAATAATCACTCAAAACCTGAAAAACGTGGGTCCATGGGTTTACATGGTGCTCTTAGCTTGAAAATGAGCACCTACATGACTGGAACTGATTATTTTGCCCATTTTTATTACAAAACCAATTTTTTAAACTATTAAAAAATAGCCTAAGTTTTGGAAAAAATAAATTTTAATAAAAAACACTGATTCTTTGTCCGAACAAAGAATCTTTGTCTAGTTCACCAGGCTCACTTGATAAAAAACCACTAAGTACAAGTTAGGTGGTAACAGTACGTAAAGGTTGCAAAGTTTTTGATGTGCATGTAATGAATGATGAACACATGAATAAAGAATATAAATTAAAATTCAATGATATACCAATTTTAAAAGAATTTTCATATGCATTACTCGAAGAGATTCCTTGATTACCTCCAAAAAGAGAATTGAATTTTACTATAGAATCAGTATACGGAATTGTACCCAATTCAAAGGCTCCTTACCAGATGAACATCTTAGAACTTAATGAATTAAAAATACAACTACAAGAGTTAATAGATAAGAATTACATAAGACCAAGTGTATCCCCTTGGGGATTACCTGTCTTATTTGTTAAAAAGAAATACAATACCTTAGGTTTATGTATAGATTATCGTCATTTAAACAAGATGACAATTAAAAACAGATATCCATTGCCCCACATAGATGATTTTTTTGATCAGATACATGAAGCAACGATATTCTCAAAAATAGACTTGAGATCTGGATATCATCAAGTCATAATTAAAGATGAAACTATGTTTAAAACTGCATTCAAAACTCGTTACGAGCATTATGAGTTTGCAGTTATGTCATTTGGCCTAACGAATGATCTAGCGTCTTTTATGTGTTTAATGAATGGTGTACTAAGTAAGTATTTGGATAAATTCATATTTGTCTTTATAGATGACATACTAATTTATTCAAAAACAAAAGAAGAACATGATAAACATCTACACATAATATTACAAGTTCTAAGAGAACACAAATTGTACGCTAAATTTAGTAAATGTGAATTCTTTAAGGATAAAATACAGTATCTAGGCCAT
Organism: Pseudotsuga menziesii; assembly: GCA_001517045.1. Lineage (NCBI taxonomy): Eukaryota > Viridiplantae > Streptophyta > Pinopsida > Pinales > Pinaceae > Pseudotsuga > Pseudotsuga menziesii. The sequence goes on along the minus strand of LPNX010589684.1, from coordinate 170,251 downwards.
GTGATATCCAATGAAGGGATATCAGTGGATCCTAATAAGATAAGAGAAATAATAAAATGGCATGTTCCTAAGGACCTATTGAATGTACGATCATTCATGGGGATTATATGTTATTATCAAAAATTCATAGAAGGATTCTTGAATATCGTGAATCTCATAACATCCTTACAGAAATAGGGAAAAAAATTTGTATGGGATTTAAAATGTGAAGAAAGATTTAATAAGTTAAAAGGATCATTAACCACATCGCTGATCTTAAAAATAAGATATCCAAATGAGGACTTTGTTGTATGCATTGATGCATGCAATGAGGGCCTAGAAGGAGTATTAGTGCAAGAAGGTCATGTAATAGAATATGAGTCAAGAAAGTTAAAAAAAACATGAAAATAATTATGCTACCTATGATTTAGAGTTGGCTACTATAATACATGCTTTAAAAATGTGGCGCCATCATCTAATCAGTAGAATAATTTTATTAATGTCTGATAAAATAAGTTCGAAATACTTGTTTGATCAACAAAATAGGAACGCAAGGCAAGCAAGATGGTTTTCTTTACTTACCGAATATGATTTGGAGATTAAACATATAAAAGGAAAAGAGAATAAGGTGGTTGATGCTTTAAGCAGAAATGCAAATCAGAATTTTATAGCCGATGTTAGCATCTATATAACAAAATTGGACGATAAGTTCGAAGATGGAGTAAAAATAGATAAGGATTATCAAAATTTAAGAGAAAAATTTACAGAAAATGAATATGAAAATATAAAAACATATTTCAGTTCGAATGAAAAAGGTTTAATGTTGTATAAAAACATAATATATGTAGCCAATGTACCAGAAATTAAATTGCTAATCTTAAATGAAGTATATAAGAGTCCTTACTCACGACACCCTGGTTACCAAAAGATGATAACAATGTTAAGAAAAGATTATTTCTTTCTCAATATGAAAAATGAAGTGGATGAATATATAGCTAGGTGTATAGAATGCGAGCAGGTTAAAGATGAACAGGGACACCCAGCAGGTCTTTTGCAACCATTACAAATTCCATATTACAAATGGGAAATTATCGGCCTTGATTTCATAATAAGACTTCCTAAACATCAAAAGGAAAATGATTATGTGATGGTAGTGGTAGACAAACTTAGCAAGGCAGCTCATTTTACACCTATTAAAACTACTTATAAGGTTGCTAATATTGCTGATATTTTTATGAAGGAAATATTTTGTTTGCATGGAATTCCTAAGATGATAATTTATTATAGGGATCCTAAGTTTACTAGTATTTCTGGAAGTCATTGTTTAAAGGATTGGACACTAAGTTAAATTTTAGTACCGCATAAAGAGTAAATCAAATTTTAGAAGATATGCTACGGATGTATGTTAGGGATAATCCAAAGAAATGGGAAGAATATCTACACTTAGTCAAGTTTGCTTATAACATTCATTTTGCTTATAACATTCATTATCAAGCTTCTGCTAAACTTAGTCCTTTTGAAATATTGTATGGTAGGAAATGTAATACTCTCATTCCATGGAGTAATCTAGTTGACAGATTGATGTTAGGAGTTGACTTGTTAAAATAAATGGAATTAAAAGTGAAATAGGTACAAAGAAATCTAAAAATTGCACAAGAAAGACAAAAGAGTAATGCAGACCTTAAAAGAACTCAGAAATAATTCCAAGTAGGCGAGCATGTTTTTGTCAAGGTAAAACCCAAAAAAATTTCCTTTAAGTTTAGGAGTTGTGCAAAATTAGTACCTAGGTATTGTGGACCATTTGAGATATCATCAAAATTTGGACCGGTGGCTTATTAGTTATCTTGGCAACCTAATCTCAAAATACATAACGTATTTCATATTTCTATATTGAAAAAGTATGTGCATAATGCTACTCATGCAATCGATTGGAATGTTATCCAAGTAGAACTAGAGGGATATTTTCATGTGGAACCAGATTATATCCTCGACAAGAGAGAAATATTTCTCTAGAATCACACCATTGGATAAGTAAAGGTGCAATGGAAGCACCTTAGTCCAAATGAAGCAACTAGGGAATTGGAGAGTCATATGCGGGAGGCATATCCAATTTTGTTCCAGGAAGACTCAGATGATACTTAAGAACCATTGAGGATGATGTTGAACTTAAGAGGGGGTGTTTGTAACCCACCTAGAACTAAAAACATTTTATTTTTTGTGAAAAGAAATTACTTTAAAAGTTATTGTAAAGTTTTATGTTGTTGACCAAGGATGGTCAAAGATGACTGTAATTAAATATTTTATTTTTAAATAATTAAAAGAAGAGACACCTATCCAAAGAAGACTATTGAAGAGTGTTCACTAACCCACTAGGAGGAATGATCTACTGTAGAAGGCCAAAATGATAAATGGCAGCAACATCATTTACTTTCTAAAAATTACAGGAGGAAACTTCCCTATAATTTTAATCATGTTCCTAGGAAAGGAGGAACTGAGCTGGTGGTTCATTTAATTGCAAAACTAACCCAAAGACCTAGGAAATATTATATATACCATCGAATGAGAAAGAGGCTCACTACATTTTTAGAGATTAGAACTTGTGGATTTGCTAGAAACTGAAAAGTAAGGCACACAAGAGGATATTCGATGAGGGGAAAGCTGGAGTAAATTGATAAGAGATTTTTACTGCAAGTGTGACTTCTAAGTTATAGAGAGTATTGGATAGGATTCTACACAGTGTCTTTGTCCTGGTGGTTCAATGAACATCCTCAGGGGTCCTAAAGCAAGTGATCTTGGCTTCTTTCAGGTGATAGTTGGAAGGGACGGTCTTCTTTGGATGTTTGTCACCTTCGAAAGTTAACATGTTCTGTAATGTTCTGGATTTATTATCTTAAATTATTTATCGATTATTTCTAAAGGATTTATGAATGAATAATAGGAGAATGGACATTTACTATTTAAACTAATTTTTAAATCCTTCAGAAAGCATCTAAACAACTTTCATCTCTCCCAATTAACATCATAAAGGCATAAACACAGAAGTGTTACCATAACAGAAGGGCTTATATAAACCCTGGTATAACAAAACCAGAACCAAAGAGAACTATGTTCCAAATTTGCATATCTTTTCCCACTATTAAGGACTGTAGGGTTCAAGGGATTTTGGGTCTTACCAGAACCTTCAACGCCGATACCCTCAACCCCACCACTCTTCAAGACAAACTTCATCAACAAAGAAACCATTGAACCATCCTGTTTTTCAAATGATGATTAAAGGTTAAAACTATTTCGAAGTAAAATATTTTCATATCAAAACTAAAATACAAACAGAAATGAAATAGCATTTTTAGCTACAACTTGAAATCCCAGTAAAGGAAAATTGTGGTGACGTCTCTGCGAAGGATTTTGTGGTAGGTCGAGACCATGAATAATTAAAGGTTTCAATAGCCACTACATAGACCAGGAGTAATAAAGGTGGTGCAGTGATAGTTTCGTTCTCAGCATACATTGAGAGAACACGTGGTTGAAATCATCCCTTACAGGAAGAACCAAGAGCCCTCGGTGTTGTTCAGGAATAAACACCCTTATAACCTAGGGTCTGGGGTTACCAACATACATCTAAAACTTGAAGACAATCAGCTTTAAAGTATAGAAAGGAAATAGGAAAATATATTGGACTCACCCGATTATCGACGGTTGATCCAAGCTTTGTCTTCTCCCGCTCTGCTTCTCTCCAAAGCTTTCAGGGATGCACCTTCTTCACCTGCAAAGAGCAAATTATCCAAGTACAAACTTATACATGTATATATTAAAGGTTAGATAAATAACATATATAGTGCTTAATCAAATATATTTATCAACCACAATACATGAAAGAGACTCAACACAAAGTTGAAAGAAGAATTCTCTTTATTGACAATAGTGAATGAGATAAGTGTACAACCCAATGCTTGAAACAAGGACTCCTCTGCAACAAAAGGAATCTGAGTTCTGCTACTCCAAATAATTCTGAAGATATACCACCAGCATAAATTTGCTCTCCAAGATTGATTGATTAATTCCCTCCCCAAGGCCTCTATTTATACTTTGGGAAATAGAGCAATTTCAAAGGTTGAGGAGGTTGAGACAGTTGAGATGGTTAATGTTTAGGGCTCAACTAATCTCCATTAATCACATTTTATTATTTTCAATGTCGAATGGATGTGTACGCAACTATTGATACCAGCAACCTGCATATGACATGCGAGTTGCTTTAAGGAAAACCCGTGTACATATTTGTACGCGGGTTGCAATGAGAATAGTCACATACAGTACATGAGTTGTCAATGAACATAGTCATGTATGTACGTGATTTTTAGTGGAGATAGTTGTGTACAACAATCAACATATAGAAAGATAAAATGGCAAGCTGGTTGGAGGATAAATGCATCTCATGTCATGCTCATCTATAGTGTTTAGGCAACCTTCAATCCGATAGTGTCCTTTTGTGTACCAACATATGAAGTGTCAGCACTCGGATGGAGAAATGTCATTTGGATTGATAACAGATGCCCCCTAATGTGTGAGGTCAAAGGGAAGCGATGGCCGAAATACATTATAATCGTTATCTTTGGATAACTCAGAAATCCAATGGAGCATAGGTAGTACCTGAAAAAAATACATATTAATGACATATACAAAGTCATATCTAAGGATGCTATGTTCAATATAATAGAACACTATCTCCGTTACAATATTTGAGTACATCATATAGTACAAGTACTAGACCACATATATTACAAAGGTGGATTGAAGCCACAATATATAATAATGATGAGTCTTCAAAGATCTGGAAGCTGTGTAAATAGGTACAACATAGTCTTGCACAACTTAGTCCATAGATAGGAAACTAAGGTCTTCATAAACAATCCCAAAGAACCAGTAAAATCCAAGCCATGTGAATAGATGTTATTGAATTCGAACATGGAGCAGATTCAACAGATTATCAATCAATAGGTGATAATCAACAACTGAAGCAAAGGAATTCACAAATAATGAGAGTGAATCTTGAGGTACAATCGTCAAAACTCTAGGTCTTTGTCGTCAGGAAGTGTTGATGCGAAACCATACTATGATGAGGAAGGAAATAGATCCTCCAATGGATCACAAGAGTGACTAGGAACTCGGTAAAGGAAGGGAGACACAAGTAATAACATATATGACAATGATGGAATCAGGATATAGATCAGACATAGAGTTAAGTCCTTGAACAGTGAGCATGACACAGAGATGACCCAAGGAAGATTTTTAACTTTACAGATAGAAAACTAGACTTATCTGTCATGTAGGAGACATGATCAGATTCCCCAGGTAGAACTGACAAGAGGAGGAGTAAGAAACTCAAAGTAATAGCTGAACTGAAAGTGAACACTGAGACATGAGTATCGAAAAAAATAAAGAGTGTTTTGTTCAAAAATGACATGCTGCCACTAACTGAAAACCAAAAGAAAAATTCGTCCTTACCTTCCCTATTAAATTTTAACGAGTCCAGGAAAGTCAACTTGGATCCCTCTTCATTTTTTGACAAGCTTGAAGAGAAGAGGGAATAATGCTTGATAGTGTCACTGATTCGTGGATTTTATGAGCCCAAACTAGTACATGCTCACCTGGTATTTTCATATTTAGAGAGTTTGAAAAATCCAAAGAAGACTCCAGGGGGGTTCTTTTTCGTCCAATTTAGTCTCCTGAGGCCGGAAAAGTATAAAACATACCACAGAAGAACTCTCTTAACTTCTGTAGAAGAAAAGGTGAACCTTTTTCGTAATTAGTCAGGGAGGTCCGAAAAAGGTTAAATTACCACTTACCCAACGCTCCTTCAAGAACAGCATATAGCTTGATTTTTATGAATGTGAAGGAAAGCAAGATCACTCGGAAAGATCCATTTGAGTATGATAAATGGGGCTTACAACAATAAACTTGATGCTTTTTTATTTAGTGTTTAATGAGCATGACTAAGAAATAAAGTACACTCATAATATTTTTCATGTTTAGGTCTAGAGCACGAAAAAGAGAAAACTAATCTCAAACCGGGTGTTCCTTTTCTATAAATTTAGTCCCTCAAGTTCGAAAAAGTGATAAACCTGTACCTGAGAATACTCCTCTCAATTCCATAGAAAAGAGAGTGATCCTTTCTCGTATTGTTCCACATGGTCCAAGAAAGAGATAACCTACCAACAATGTGGATGCCCATTCACGTATTCTTAACGAGCTTGAATGGACAAGTTAACTCGGTAGTCAATTCTATTTTTAAGGAGTCAGACCTAGGCCTAAAGAAACTCCATAAGGGCAGGGAGTCCTATAAAGGGATATCTTATAAAAAGAGACCAAAATGAGGCTCAATTTGGTGTGAAAAATAGCTAAAAATATTCCCCTGTACCTAAGACAGTTGCAGCATGAGTATCAAAAGACAAAATAGGTTCTAAATGGGGATACTCATGAGAGGAAGGCCCTATCCACAGAAGAACAATGGTAAAAACAAGGAGATAATGGTTAAAATACCATAGTCCATGATTAGAATGTTAATTTCTAGGTTTAAGATGGAATAGGTAAAAATGCAAAATGCATGTGAAATGATAAAAAACCATCCTATATGAGCAAAAACACCTTAAAATGATGACAAACATGTTACAAGGCAAAAAGATGTGGTATTAGTTTTAGAAATTGTGAACTATAGGGAAAAAACCCACTTTAAGAAATAAAATTTCTATAAATAGTTCAAAAACTCACCATTTGGATTTTTAGCCATAAAAGACAAGTTTTCACCTCTACCTTCAATTGCTCGGTGTGGATAATCTGGTGGACCAATTCCAAATCTGCAAGCATCAGGTAATACTTCACTCCATGCTCTTTAATTTGATCCAAGCATTTATCAAAATTAGGCCCTAATTTTATGTTTTTAAGCACCCTCAACCAAGCAACGCTATGTACGCAGGTTTCCTATATCGAAATTTGTGAACACGCATTCTGTACGTGGGTTTCCTATATTGAAATTTATGAACACGCATTTCTGTACGCGGGTTTCCTGAAGGACAGTCGCATACAATACGCAACATGCCTTAATAGACAGTCACTTATGCTGCATGAGTTGAACAAGAAGCATATAGGGTCAAAATTTTGAAATTTTACATGAAACTAAAAGTTTGCAAATTATTGTTTACTAGGTTTGAAGATCATGCTTGAGTGGAGGGAGCGCGAACATGAATATATGGATCAAGAAGCACTCCAATATGCCCCCACTATGAATGTTTTACATTCAAGTGGGTTGTTAAAGTTTTTCTATACCTCACCTATGTGGACCAATGTCCACCTCTTAGAGTTCTTGATAAATTATTGGGATCATGACTTGGGCATGTTTGACCTTCAAGGTGAGTCCTTGGATATTACTTCAAAGGATATCTATTTCATTGTGGTTCTATCATGATGGGGAGCTTCAGTAAACTTAGAAGGCACTAGCAGAGGCAGTGATCCTCTAAGTGTCCAAAACTATATTGATGTATACTGCACACCAGGCACACAAAAGAGGGGTAGTTGCATCCCCATTGTACACATACGTGACCTTCCTCTATAGGTATTGACAAGTACCATAGTGAGGGTTATGGGTTCCTCTTCTCTTCATCTTGCAACATGAAATTAGATGAGACTAGTAGTGGATTGTATGCAGGGGGGCCTATATGACTGGTGCTTGGGAGTGATCTTGATTATAAGAAAATAGCTCTCTGACTGCAAGAGAGAAAGGAGGAAGAATTTTGGATATTCTAGCATATTGGTAGCCTTCTTCTTTGAGAGAGTGCCAGGATTGAGCCCTGCAGTACCCTTTCCAGTTCATTTTCCTCGTCAGCCTAGGCTGAGTAGATGGGGAGATATATTCCTGCACCAAGGAGGTGGTGGCTCAGTGCAAAGTGTCTATGATGATGACTTCTACTTTTGGTGGGAGAGTTAGTTTCTAGATTTAGAGCAGTTTCCATATGCTGGAATGGATTTTCGAGGTGATGCAGACCTCGTCCTCCCTCTAGGAGGAGCATGGGGAGAGTTAGGTAATTTTTTATTCTCAAATTTTAAAATTTTTATGAATTTTAAAATATATAGTTATATACATATGTATAAGAGTTCTAATCCTATTAAAATGTCAAAATATAGATATTGGACTGATCCACCCTGAAGGGCATCCACGCATGTATGTGCGTCCTGTCTTGGGAGAAGACCGGGGGTTGATTAGCGTTCTGGAGGGGAATTTGGTGAGGCTTACCAAGAGAGTACCCACCTTATGGATTGAGCACATCCTAGCCATCATGTAGGAGTTTGTGGTTGGTGTACCACCTGTCTAGATACGCCTTTTGAGGCGGGTAGCCAGAGCACAGGGTGACAGGGGGGACCAGGGTGGTCTAGCTTAGATCTAGGGCATTTGATGGACTTTGATCCATATTTTGTATATTTTTGTATATTATAT
>LPNX010589684.1:136134-161720 GCA_001517045.1 Pseudotsuga menziesii | reverse complement strand
TATATATACTGTCGCTTTATTTACAAATGTTTTTTATGTGTTTGTTGTATATTTTTATGAAAAATGTGTTAAATGCCAATCCAATATGTAATTAGCGTATGCATCAGTTAATGAATTTTGATTCCTTGGAATATGATTGAATGTAATCAACTCAAAATTTCTTTCCAATAACCTAACTTGCATAAACTAACGTAATAGAATAGGGTTCCACACCTGGTAAGCCCGATTAAGCTAGGAAACCACCAGTTGAGAGTCCAATCATATTTTTAGCTGAGTGATACCACATGACAAGAATCCCATAGAAGCTCAATGATGGCCCTATATTGAGCCACATTATTGGAAGCAGGACCTAAGCAAGCACCTCCTGAGGCAACTAGTTGCCCCGAGGGAGAATAAATGACCCATGCAGCCAAAGCTAAATTACAAGTGTGGCAACTGGCGCCATCAGCGAAACCTATGAACCTCTCAGAAGACATCTGAAACAACCAGCAGATGGTATGAAAAACACAAACCGATAAACTAATGTACATAAAAATACATACAATAAAATACAAGAAAAATTGCTAAGCCTAAGCATAGTACTTTTTCAGGTAGAGCCCATTTCTAGGCTCAGCAAGCTTATTCCCATCGAAATCTATCAATTCATATGGGCCTTTATTTAATACTTTCGACACGATATAAGGTCCTAACCACATAGACCTGAACTTTCCTACCCCTAGGGGTTCCTTGTCTTGGTCCCAGAGCAAAACAAGTTCTCCCTCAGAGAAAATTCAAGGCTTGATGAATTTATCATATCGGCTTTTAACCCTATTTTTATGAGCTTGGTTTGTTGTCAGCGCATCTCTATGTGGTTCATAAAGGTGTTCTAAATGTAATAGATGTTCTTCAAGCTCAGTCGTATCTGGTAACACATGAATAGCAATTTTCAAAGAAGGGATTTCACATTCAATCAGGGTAACAGATTCCACTCCATGGACAAGTTGGAAGGGGGAGAAACCCGTAGCAATTTTTACATTGGTTCGATATGCCCAAAGAGCAGGGTACAGCATGATATTCCAGTTTGAATGGGCCGCATTAATAGTACGTTTGAGGATAGTTTTCAAATTTTTATTAATAGCCTCGACCTAACCATTGGCTTGAGAATAGAACGAGGATGAATGTTCCTATCTAAATCCTAGCATAGTGGTCAGTTTCGTCATCATGCTATTTTGAAAATGACTGCCATGGTCAGTGAGAATCACCTTGGGTATACCAAATTGTGCTATAATTTGATTAAACACAAAAAGAGCTGCATTTTCCCCGTCATATCTAAAGGTGGGCATTGCCTCCCCCCATTTTGTAAAATAGCGACAATGATATATTTGTGCCCCCCAGTCGAGGCTTGGTTACATGTCACATAGTCAATCCCCCACTTCATGAAGGGGCCCACTGAGATAATGAGAAATAACAGAGTGGGATGTGACTGCATCTTCCTGGTGTAAAGTTGATAAGGATGACAGCACTTCACGGCTTCCACACAATCCTTAAAGATCGTGGGCCAGAAATAACCGGCACATAATATCTTCTGGGCCATTGCTAACCCAAATAAATGACCCCCACATGCTCCACCATGGGCATCATTTAGGAAAATATCCACTTCCTCGTGGGTAATACATCAACGCAAAATGGAATCTACCCCATTACGATATAAAGTATCTCCTATGATGAGGTAGTTCTTAGCATGTAGGCATAGTTTACGTCGTTCTTCCCGCGAGAAAGCTGCGGGATACTTTAAAGTCTGGAGATAGATAAGTATATCTCCATACCATGGATCAGAGATGGAAATCAAAAATATGTGCTCATCTGGGAATAAGTCTTCTTCAATAGCTACATCTTCATCTACTGGAAATTCTGCAATAAGTTTAGCAAAAACTAAGGATTTTTTGGAATTGGTGGACTGAAAATCCAAGTCAAACTCTTGGAGAATGGCTATCCATTTGTTGAATTTGCCTCCAGCTATCCATCGGGACAAAACATATTGAAAAGGATTAACATCTACCACTACCATTGTAGTCCTTAGTAATATGTAGTGATGTAACCTATGAACATCATAAACAACTACTAAGGCCAATTTCTTGACGTGGGAGTACCTCAGTTCAGGTCTGGCTAAAGCATAGCTAAGATAGTAAATGACATGCTTTTGGAGCTTATCATCCTCCTGGACTAGGACTACCCCCATGGTTGACTCAGACGCAACCAGATACAATATAAAATCCCTAGAGTAATCTGGGGGACGCAACAATGGTGCCGACAACAAAGCTTTTTTCAATGCCTTGAATGCGCATTATGCAGTTTCATCCCATACAAATGGGGTGTCCTATTTTAGTAGGTGCATGAAACCCTTACTAATATTGGCATAGTTTATAATGAAACGTCGAATAAAATTGGACTTTCCTTGCAGGCTCTGAAGTTTCCTAATAGAACGAGGAAGAGGCAGATTTACAATGGCCTCAACTTTTAACAGATCCACCTGAATGCCTCTATTAGAAACAATGAATCTGAGTAGTCTCCCTTACTCAACACAGAATACACACTTGTGTGGATTCAAGAGAATTTTATAGTATCTACATCGTTCAAATATCAAATGCAAGTGATCTAGATGGTCAATCCTCTTACGAGAATGTGCAGGCAGATCATCAAGGTAGGGCTCGACAATGGCTTTGATATCATGGAAGGAAAAATTCATTGCCCGCTGAAAGGTTGCCCCAGCATTTTTCAATCCAAAGGGAATTTTTTTGTAAGTGAAGGTACGCCAAGGACAAATGAAATCATTTTTATCTTGGTCTTCCAGTTTTATTTGAATTTAATTATATCCGAAGAAACCATCCATAAACGAAAAAACTTCACTTTCCGCACAAGCATCAATAATTTGGTCTATAAATGGTGTCGGATAGTTGTCCTTAGGACAGGATTTATATAAATCTCTGAATTCAGTACATACACTTATGGTCCCTTGCTTCTTATCAATAGCAACAGGGTTGGATACCAATTCCGTCAAAGCTATGGGATAATAAAACAGGTTTTCAGCAGTTTTTCCACTTCATCCTTCACTGCTGCCGCTTTACATGGGTTAACAGGTCTCAACTTTTGTTGAACAGTTTTAGCGTCAAGGTATGTTCGAATCTTCTACTCAACTATAGATGGATCAATGCCTGGCATCTCCTCATATGACCAGGCAAAAACGTCGCGAAATTCCTTAAACAAGGCGGTATAAATGGAAATCTCCTCAGGAGAGCAGTTTGCGTCGATGTGTATATTTTCCACAATGTTAGGATTTATAGAGATGTTGATAGGGATGGTAGCATAAATATTTTCCATATTCCCCTCAGCAAACATTCCTTCCCTAGGTAAGGGATTAATGGGTGTATCAACATCATTTGTCAGTCTCACCTAAAACTCTTGATTCTCTATCATGCTTAGCTTTGGAAGAAAATAGGATCGATGATGAAGAACTTCATAGATCTTATCTTATCTGCACATGGCTTCTAGAATGGCTTCATCAGAAGGTAAAACCATATATAAACAATCCATTAAATGCAAAGAGTTTTCTGCCCAAGCAGGCAGATAGACTTCTTCCAATTCCTCTGAGACTGAAAGGGGAACCAGATTGGAATCAATAGTGGTTTGTGTGATAGCTTGATAATATACTTCCACTGGTGATAGGGGCACTTTAGGTTCATGGTGGGTAGGGAGAACCCAAGGATTAGTCCTATCAACAACAGTAGCAATGGAATTTCCCACACTAGTAGAACCTATATAATTAATAGGCGCTTGAAGATTGAATGTCCCCATCCGTGATGCGTACATTCCAGCCCATAAGCTCTGTGCAGCAAGTTTGACTTGATCAACTAATGGAACAGTGGACTCATTAGAATCCATGCAGAATTTTCGAGTAAAATCAAGTTGTTCAACAGTAACCAACTTCCCTTCGTGTGGAAACACTACCACCCGAAAGACGGGTGATGCAATAAAAGACATGGCATAAGTCCAAATTCTTCCCAAAAGAAAATTATAGTCCAAAGGCACATCAATCACCTCTACCTCAACAGACACCGCTTTCCCTGCCAGCTTAATTTCAAAACCAGGTAGGATACCATGCAGATTGAATGACCTTCCATCGAAAGCAGTAAGCAGGGTGTTTGACGAGACCAGTTCTAGGGATCCAAGAGCTTTCCAACATGACAAGGACATAACACATGTAGAAGCACCCTCATCAACAAATTCTCTTCCAATGGTCTTTCCACCATGGATGACATCTATTGATAAGGCTACATGGTAAGGTAGGCGAATTTTGACATCAGACAAGTGAAATTTCGCCATGAGACTCAATGAGTCCATACTGCCTAAGTGTTATGGAGAGAAATTCCTATGGTTTGGGGTACCACAACAGACAGCTTTGACTCCAGAAATCAATCTTTCCCAATATGCAATAGAAATAAAATGTCTAACACTAAAGGATCAGACCTCATACCTTATTCCGGACAGTTGAAGTAGATCCCCATTGAGCTTTCCAATCTTCATCTTGAATTGATATAATACTTCCTCAACAACAAGTAAACAATACAAGAATACTATATATCATGGTGTTAGATCTATTCTAGCATATATAATCAATAATGTAAAAGCATTTGACATATTCCAATGGATACAATATTCAATCAAATACACATCATTGGACAAGGAAAGATAGTTTTTATTAATATAAATCAGGGATTACAAGATAGATACAACCTCTGGCGGCACGTCTGCGAATTGGAGAAACTGAATCCCCCACTTGGGCCTCCACCACCTCAATCCTCCATCACTTATATAGAAATATCACTATCAAAAGGCAAGCTTGGGAAGAACACAACAGTGCTCCAAAGGGACAAAGGGATGTAGACTCAAGCATAAATTCTGGCAACAATGGACTATAGTTTCGTTGTTTTCAATCTCTCTATCTGCCTTCAATGTACCAAGGGGTTCCTTATATAGCTTCACAAGGGATAATGAAGGGTCGAATCCGAGCGATCTCAAGGCATATGGAAGGCCAGGAGTCAAATGAGTCAGATCTATGTCAAGGAAAACTCCAAAAGGATTTGGACTATGCACACATCCCAATGTACGCGGTTATATGGGTCAAACCTGCATATGTACGCGGTTATCGGGGAAAAAGATGCATATATCATCTTTTATATAGTTTTTAGGGATGATCAAGGAAACATCAAAGGATAAAATATGGTCCATGGGGTCTAAAGAGTCTGCAATGGGACAGGGGAAGGCCATACAAAGTGTGATTCACCTAGAGTGGTGAAATCCGCTATAACAGATGCGCCCTAATGTGTGAGGTCAGAGGGGTCATACGATGTCTGAAATACATTATAAGTCCATCCCAGAAGTGGAGTGATGAAGGGTCCCAAATGGAAGACCAGCCACCCAATCAACATAGTACAATGATACAACTCTGCATACAACTGCAAGTACATATAGCAGTCTCGGATACATAAGAGTACAATGGCCATGAATAGGCATAATACATGATATCACATATGTGGTCATCGCCACGTACAATATACATAGATTAGAATCTCCATGATGAAGATATACAAAGGACCATGATCTCCAAAATGGCTGAAGATATACAATAGATCAAGATCTCCATAGTGGCTGGAAATGTCTGACATACACTGGAATCAAGTCACCAGAGCTGAAATCTCATGAACACTGGCACGATCAAGGAGGTAGCATTAAAAGATGCCACCAGTATGGAAGTTCTTCTACACAAACCGCTACGAGTACATGTCCTACTATGTGAATAGAGGTGTCGAGGTCAAACATAGTAGTCCATCGTCTAATTACCGGTCATTGATGTATACCGTTAACAGACACGAGATTACCCACCGATAATGATAATGGGAATCAAGGTACTAGAGTGCAAACTAACAAGTGTGAATAGATGTGTTGAGGTATAACACTTGAGAGAGTCCATCGATCAGGGGACATTGATGTATTCCCGAGAAACTGTTGATGGCGAGAGAACCTACCACTAATGACTGCAAGTCTCAAGGCACTCAAAAGGACTCTAGATTCCAATCCCAGAATAAATGATCTGAAGTCGATGGGATGAAATCCGCTGGAAGGATGGCATTAAGGCATCCCCCATCATCCAACACGAGGTACTTAGCAAAGTTGTCTAATGTGGAAGGACTCGATCATAAAGTGCATGAACCAGTAACTGTACCAGGAATGGCCGACATGCAAAGTCAAGATAACTGAGGAATGGCCGACACAGGTTTCAACTTCCTTCGAACAAGAGCATAAAGGCATATGGTGACTGAATGAAGGCAGCATAGACTCGATATACAAACTGGGACATCTCTGTGACACAGGAGGCATCAACAGAGGCTCCATAGGGACTGGAAGCTTAACCAGTCGGTGGAGATAAAATTAGATAACGAGTACAGCTCCTAAGTCAAACTATAACCCAACTAATGGATGTGATATACAGTGCTCTGTTCGAAGGCGACACGACTCGACAGCTTCCAAAAGATAACATCTTTCCTTGTCCGGTTTTTTGGTTTTTTGATTTTTTTTGGACTTTTTCAGTTATTTGAAAACCTTGAAAAAAGAATAAACTAGCTTTATAGTTACAAACTAGGAGGAGATGAATGTCATAAGGGCAAACAAACTAGTTCCAAGTAGTGGAACTTACCTATGCTCAATGCAAGGATACATGTGTAGGATATCGACACTCGGGGGAAAATCCCCTCTTGGTAAAAAGGGAATCAAGCTGCGAAGGATATAAAAATGGCTCTGCATGGCTAGACATGAGACAAGCTCAGGCTATATGGATGAAACACAACTTCAGGGGAGCCGGCATAAATCTCAATAAGGCAGGCAAAGCTCATGATAATGCATTCACAACTTGACATAAGGGGAGTCCAGAGGGAAACAGGCCAGCATAAGATCAAGAGGAGTATGAGGCTCTTGCAAAATGTCATGGCGGTACTATACAACGGACTCCCAGACCTAAGAGAGGATTCACAGCATGGGTACCAAATGCAAAGGGGAGCTAACTAGGACACCCATGTATAGGAAAGCTCTACCATTCACATAGTACCACTTCTAACAGCAGCATGAAGGTTCTGTGATACCATGGAATGGGTTCATACCTAAGGTTAAGATGGAACGGTCATAAGGCAATGCATAAGTGCAAGTAGATGTGAAATCCTAACCTATATGCTAGTTCAGACATAATACCTGTGATAGGTATGAATGGGTCGAAACCTTGGAGAGAGTGTACAAAAATTGGATCCTACATGACAACCATATTAGATCAAAACAACCCAAAATAGTCAATAAAGAATCCAAACTATAAGATATAGGGAGGAATGATCATGACAACAGCACCCAAAGGAAACAATGCGGTGAAGGATGAGACATAAAAAGGAAACTAAGGTGTAGACCCAACGTTCACGCATACACTACCACCCCAGGGAGGGTGACCACCAGTGTAAAGACTGAGCAAAAGGAATAAAAATCCTCCACAAATGGAGTAGAGGATGGAATGTGACCACTTCAAATCTATGAGCAGGGTAAGGGGTTATGATGCCCCCAAGTCTAACACCAGGGTCCGTACTAGGACCAAGGACGGGTGATAAGATACTAGGCATGCCGAAAATAAAAGGACCCGAACTCAAGAGAGCATAAACATACTCAAGTAACCATGATCCCAAAGGCCAACTAGCACACAAAGAGCATACTCCTAAGAAAATCTATAGCCAAAATACAAGCAAACCAAGGGGAGGATATGTGAGCTCCCGAATGCAGCAGGTATGTCTCTCCTAGGAGAGGCTCGAAACTCCCATACACTACAAGCAGAGGTACGTAAACAATTCTAGTGGCCCTCAGCTTCAATGCATAAAGTGACTGTGTTGTCCGACCTCTACCTGGCCGGGACACCCGCAGAATAACCCCTGCAAAGTACCCCCTCGATAACCTAGGTAAGGTCACTAAGGTCACCTCAATATAATCAATGCTTAGGCAGACAGTCACAGGCAGGATTGACCGTATGGGCAGGGTAGCAAAGCCCGAAACTCTCAAAAGATCCCCCAGATACGAATACAATCCTGGAAATATCTCCGGTGCTACTCAGTTATGACTAGGGGTCATCCCAATCAATAACCGCTCACACTGCCTCATGCTTAACTCCCGTTTGAGAGGAGGATCCTGAGAACAATGGTTATATCAAGGATTTCACACACTCCCTAGACAGACACCTAGATGTTATTGTTTATTGATCTTGGAGAATTAACTTACAATGAACTATTCCAAGATCCTAAAACCTAAGCTTGTTGGTGCACCCTAGAAAATAAAAGAGTGTAATTCATTTTAATTAGCATTGATTTTAGTTGGCTATAATTACTCAAAGGGAAATGGCCGTGCAACTAGTGACATTATGACTCAGCAGTGAAATAAATATGCACACCACAACAAACAATGCTAAGTGCAATCTTTGTCAAATGAAAAATAGGGTATGCCACTACATGAGATGCATAAATATATATTCCTTTCCGAATACCAATGAAATCCTTCCTATATGAAATCCTAAACACAACTCTCATCCAAGCAATCCAATGCAAGTACCTCCTCAAATCCATATCTAAGATGCAACTAAGAGTGTAACTACTTTGTATTTTTCAATATAAAATAATGAAAAATGCAATAAAAGTCATCTAAAACTCTCAGTCTCTGCATCAAGTATAAAAGACAAGCCTAGCAAGACACCGAGACAAAAAAGAGTAATGCACTAATGGCAAAACAAAAAGGAAAAATGACTACAACTACTTTCAAAGAAAAATCAATGAAAGAGCGGTCTCTGGTCACAAAAGAAGCATCCAACAGACAACATCAGACCCAAGGAAGACCCAACCACACTCACAACCCACCCAACAACTTCCCACAACATCAAACTCATGAAAAGGGAGGATGTACGCGACTGTATAAAGAACAGCTGCATATGTACGCGACTTTTGGCCAAACATCCGTGTATGTACACAACTTTTGGTCAAAAACCCGCATATACAGAGAAGGCAATGGTAAAAATCAGGCCAAGGCCAAACCAATAAAGGGGAGTGTCAATGGACAAACATAATATAAAATGTGACACAGACACAAGGAGAAACCAAGAGCAAATCAATAATATCAAGCCCATTGTGCCCCCAACCCCAAATAAAAATAAGGAACATCCCCAGTGGTGTCACCAATTCTATTACGGAGAGAAATTCCTATGGCTTGGGGTACCACAAGAGACAGCTTTGACTCCAGAAATCAATCTTTCCCAATATGCAATAGAAATAAAATGTCTAACACTAAAGGATCAGACCTCGTACCTTATTCCGGACCATTGAAGTAGATCCCTGTTGAGCTTTCCAACCTTCATCTTGAATTGATATAATACTTCCTCAACAACAAGTAAACAATACAAGTATACTATATATCATGGTGTTAGATCTATTCTAGCATATATAATCAATAATGTAAAAGCATTTGACATATTCCAATCGATACAATATTCAATCAAATACACATCATTGGACAAGGAAAGATAGTTCTTATTAATATAAATCAGAGATTACAAGATAGATACAACCTCTGACGACACATCTGCAAATTGGAGAAACTGAATCCCCCACTTGGGCCTCCACCACCTCAATCCTCCATCACTTAGATAGCAAGCTCACTAGTAAAAGGCAAGCTTGGGAAGAACACAACAGTGCTCCAAAGGGACAAAGGAATGCAGACTCAAGCATAAATTCTGGCAACAATGGACTATAGTTTCCTTGCTTTCAATCTCTCTATCTGCCTTCAATGTACCAAGGGGTTCCTTATATAGCTTCACAAGGGATAATGAAGGGTCGAATCCAAGCAATCTCAAGGCATACGGAAGGCCAGGAGTCAAATGATTCGGATCCATGTCAAGGAAAACTCCAAAAGGATTTGGACTATGCACACATCCTGATGTACGCGGTTATATGGGTCAAACCTGCATATGTATGCAGTTATCGACGAAAAAGCCACGTATCTCATCTTTTATATAGTTTTTATGGATGATCAAGGAAACATCAAAGGATAAAATATGGTCCATGGGGTCTAAAGAGTCTGTAGCAGGATAGGGGAAGGCCATACAAAGTGTGATTCACCTAGAGTGGTGAAATCCACTATAACACTAAGGCTGCTAAGAGTGCATCCCACTGGGTGGGACAACTCTATAACACCTCTAAAGTCGACATTGCACAAAGTTTCTGGGCTAAGTCTTCAACCATGGAGTAGTTGGATGCAGCCCTAGCATTAGGATTATGCAAGGTCTTCTTAAAGACCCCTTTCAGTATATTGGGCATAGTTTCAGTAGGTTTCTCAATCGTGAGAGGGTTATAAGTTTCACCTATAGACTTACCCTTCTCAGAGGTCTCTTTTTCATAGTTCTTATTCCTGGTCTGTAGCAAAGTTGAAGATCAAACCATGTTGATATAATTGGGGTCAGGGGCATTTTGGGTGCCCCCTACTACATTCGAAGCTGAAGCAGAATTTTGCCCTTAGGGAAACGGATCCTTTAGGATAGCCGGTTGTTGAGCTTTTAACAACTTCTAGGCTTTTTCCATAAGGGGACAAAGATGGGTGAGGTGATCCTCATGGCACAACTTACATGGGAATTTCACCTTTTTCTTTTCTTTCTTGCCCCCATCAACATTATTTGTGGGTTTTTGCTTGTTTTGATTTCCCTCCCCTTTCTTTCCTCTCTTCTTTTTCCCACCGGGCTGTTGATTTCCCTTCTGAGAGGTCTATGCAAAAAAATTTGCATTCTTGGGTGAGGGGGCTTGGGATGTCCGAGGGCAATTTGGTGGGTACAGGTGGCCAGGAGTGATCATGCCTCATCGGGTCATTCATTAGTTTAGACAAATCTAGCAAATTCAACGTTGCCAACAAAGGAAGCTTAGGTTGAACTGGAGCACTAAAAGTGCTAGTCTAGGGATTAGAGGGACTTGCCCCCAAATTCCCATGTGTAAAGGTGGGGTTTCCCCTGCCGCCAGTTGCAAAGTGGATGGGTTAATTTGAAATGGATTCCATTCATAAGCCACAGGATTGTTGGTATAAGGTAGAGTATAAGAGGTTCTGGATGCCCCAGTCGAAAGTGGGGTTTGAAATACAGGATCTGGTATCCCTCTGCTAAAAAGTGAAAAGGGAGAGCTCATGAACGGAGCAGAGACTGGGGTTTGGAAACCTTGACCATAAGGGTTAGTGCTTCCAAACTTCACTCCTACATAAGAGGGTGGTGGGCCTACGTATGGAGTGGATGGGGGTATATGGCCCCCATTCCAAGGAAATCCTTGGACAAAAGCTGAGGATCCTATAGGACCACTCTGGGCAGTGTGTGTGAAATAGGTTGGAACTATAGGTACACTAGAAATCCCAGTGACAATACCACCAGAAGCACCTGCTAGGCTTGTGGGAACTGGCAGTTGAACCACTCGGCTCACTGGATTTAAGGGTGTAGTAAGTATGCTTGATCTAGGGTTACTTACCGGGGGAGGTAGCACCCCTTCAGCTGGGATGGCTAAGGTGAAAATGAAAGAACTCTCTCCTGCACTAGACATTATTCTGTCCACAGGGACACCAACAATGGGTGGATCAAAAGGAAGAACCTGAATGATCACATGATCATTTAAATCAATCAGAGGTGTATTAAAATTCCTTGCAAACTCGTCAATCTGCAAGTATTCTATCTCAAGTGTGTTCAAATTAAGATGGTTTTCCCTAAGTTTTGGTTCACTTGGAACTTTGCTAACTCCTATCGGTTCAAATGAACCTTCTGTGTCCAATCTCCACCTTTGAGGGGGAGGTGGAGGTTTCAATGTGATAAAAGGAGGAAGGTTTTGCAAACTCCGTGACCTTCTAATAGGTTGGTCCTCCACGATTGTAAATTTGACAATCCAAACCCTAAGTTCGGATAAACATAGACAAACCACAGAGCAATCACTACGAAAAATCCTAAATTCTAAACAGTCAGCAAGGGTAAAAGATATGCTTTCCCAAAGAAAGCTAAAAGACAATTGCTTGGCATCCTTGAAGAGGTTCTTAGGCACAAGCGGAGGAATCACCCACCGTCCTCCTACACTTTCAACAAGGGTTAACTTCCAAGCTCGCCTAAGGTGAACCAGAAATAGCCTTTCGGTTTACCTATGTATGAACCCTAGATGTCAAGGGCTACCTTAACTATACCAACCGTCTGGGGGGACAGTTGCAATCCTAATTCATACGCATGGGCAGGGTAGCTAAGCCCAAAACTCTATCTAGGATAGAATCCCCAGATGCATAAAAATCCTGATTTACATTTCGACAAGGAATCAAAGGGTTATCTAATTAGTCCAATGCCTCCACGCAGCCTCATGCTTGACTCCTGTTTGAGAGGAGCTTCCTAGATACTATCGATAAAGAGAAGGATTTACCTATCAATTAGCCCACTATGTCTGAATTTAAATACTTATGGGAAGTTTACACTTCCTATCCCACAAGTCTAGCCTAAGCTAGTAGGTGTATGGCCCTAAAAAACAAAAATTACTAATAAATTTTAATTATTGCGTTTATTGTAAGGGCTATTTTTTACTCAAGAAGGAAAGTGGAGTGAAAGACTATGATTTTTTTGACTCGATAAGAAATGTAAAAAACAATTGGTGTAAACTTTCAAAGCAAATTATCACTACTTAAAAACAAGATTCTCTTACTTTTTTTTTTGTAAATGTAAACTGATGAAAATGCAACGAATAAAGAGAAAACTAAGACTATAATTTTGTAATTTTTGAGATTATATTTAAAAACTGAAAACAAAACTAATATATGCAAAGCAAATGCAAAATTTTCTAATGTTTGTTGGAATATATTAAACCCACTCACAACTTAGGATAAAATAATTAATCATTATTTGATTAATTATTCACCCACTAACTTAATTAGGTGGCACCTTAAAGTCAATGCATGCCATCTATATCCTAGGAATGAGTTATTTCTGATTCTGGGTTCATCTAGAATTAGTATGCAGGACCTTATAGCAGATTCTGCTTTTTTCTGCTTTTTCTGCTTTTTCCTGCTTTTCTATGGATAAGATAAAAGCTAGTCAACTAGGAAACTAGGAGCTTTTGTTTCCAACCCATCCTCCATTAGTTTTTCTCCATTTTATAGGATTAGCATGTTATTTCTATCTCCTTGACAACTCACTCATGCTTTTGCCAACTTGTGAGGTCCTTGATAGATTTAGCAAGTGCTTTATCCACCTATGGGGGTTTGCTATATTTGGGTAAGTCAGCCTTTTTGAGCTTTATGAGTTGTTTCCATACAATTCGACTTTCCTATGAGGGAATATCTATTTATGTACTCTATTATTCATAATTATTCAATGGAAGGATACACACCAATATTCATCTCTTCATTCATGTGATTCAGTCTCTTTTCTTCTCTCTATTTTTCCTGTGTATGCTTGTGAGAATTCTTAGTAGCAAGATCTATTTCCTGTGCTTATTTTTAGCATCATTGCACATAGCAATGATCTATTATTTCTACATGGTATCAGAGCTACAAGGTTGATCAAGTTCTACAAATTTCAGGAGCGCTTCCAGTCTCCTATCCCTCTTTGAAGAAGAGCTTGTCTAGCTTACAAGATTTTCTCCTAGTTTGTTTTGCAGGTTGCAGAGAGTATCTCTTAGAGCATATCAACAACTTCAATATGGATTCAAAATTTCCTCTACTATCTCCTTTCAACTATGCTGATTGGAAGCCAAAGATGAGTGCATACTTGAAGAGGCAATGTCTCTTTGATGTCTCCATTGGTGCATTGAGTGAACCTGAGTCTTATGAAGAGAAGATTGATTGGCTTAATAATTGTGATAGAGCTTATGGAATTATGTGTTTGGGAATGTCTCCAAATATATATCATCTTATAGATTCTACTGAATTTCCATATGAGCTTTGGAAAATTTTGGACAAAACTTTTGGTTTGCAGGAAATCGAAGATGAAGCATGGAGCGAACCTAGCATCTCCTCTTGTTCTCTTTCTCAAGATTTCTTGTCCTCTACATTCTCTGATGAAGTTGATCATGATGAAGAAGTTTCTCATACAGTTCATGTTGCTGCTGCCCTCATTCATTCGAATGCTTCCTCCTTCAATGAAGAAGCAAATATTGAAGAGCCATCTTTTTCTGTGTCTCTTGAAGGTGATTTTTCTTCTTGTGATATTATTGATGAAAAAGAAGTAACATATGGAGCTGCTGCTGATATTCATTATGATCCTATAACCCATTCATTTTTCTCTCAATCTCCCATCTTAGATTCTGAGATCTATGTGCCAGATTCTTTACACCTCTTGCATGCCTCTCTCATTGATGGTGCGCAACCCAGTGACTTCCAGGATGTTTGCTTAGCCACATCAAGCCTTATTTGTGTCATACAACTTACCTTACTTGATCTCATGAGCTTCAGCATATTCTTCTTTGATATTGGCATCAATACTCAGAGCCTTCTTGAAGATTGTGAACATCTCATTCTGCCCATCCATCATTCATATTTTTACACTCATCAGTTTTTCCCAGTTGCTCATAATTTTCCTAGTCTAGCCCTATATCCTCATGGAGCCATTGAAGACTTTGTCCTTGCTGTTCCATATGTTAATATTTCTGATATATCAGAGTTTTATTAGCCTCATATCAGATCTATACAGGTGCTACATCATATTGGAAGATTGACATGTGATTCAGATCACAATTTTGCAGCTATTCAGGGAATTGGGTGTGAAATAAATTGCCTTATTTTTTGTACTCTTTGGGAAGGAGTATGCACAAATCTCTTTTCCATTTCAGATTATGTTTGCAGATCAGAGTTTGACAGCAGAAAGAATATTTCAGATAATTCTCCTACTTCATCAGTTGATGAGATACAAGGAGTCTCTCCTCTTCCTTCTTGCAGGTTCTACACTCCAGCACATGATCATGGAGTTCATGATTTCTTCAGCAAGTCCTTCATCCAGAAGCAGTTCAGTCAGCTCATTAAAGTGAAGATGAAGATATGTTGAAGACATATTTCAAATTTTGTGCCTTGTCCTATCTTGAGGGAGGATTTTTCCCATGTGGTTTTTCCTCTTTCCTCACTTTTCTGGACATAATAATTGGAAAAGGGTGACCATAGCCTTGTTGCTAGGCCCTATATGCATCCATATGCATCCATATTTTTTTTGTCATACCAT
The DNA here is from genome assembly GCA_001517045.1 of Pseudotsuga menziesii. Lineage (NCBI taxonomy): Eukaryota > Viridiplantae > Streptophyta > Pinopsida > Pinales > Pinaceae > Pseudotsuga > Pseudotsuga menziesii. The sequence continues at coordinate 146,413 of LPNX010589684.1, read as the reverse complement.
CATAAAGTCAGACTTATAGGGGGGTGTTGGAATATATTAAACCCACTCACAACTTAGGATAAAATAATTAATCATTATTTGATTAATTATTCACCCACTAGCTTAATTAGGTGGCACCTTAAAGTCAATGCATGCCATCTATATCCTAGGAATGAGTTATTTCTGATTCTGGGTTCATCTAGAATTAGTATGTAGGACCTTATAGCAGATTCTGCTTTTTTCTGCTTTTTCTGCTTTTTTTACTTTTTCCTGCTTTTCTATGGATAAGATAAAAGCTAGTCAACTAGGAAACTGGGAGCTTTTGTTTCCAACCCATCCTCCATTAGTTTTTCTCCATTTTCTAGGATTAGCATGTTATTTATATCTCCTTGACAACTCATTCATGCTTTTTCCAACTCATGAGGTCCTTGATAGATTTAGCAAGTGCTTTATCCACCTATGGGGGTTTGCTATATTTGGGTAAGTCAGCCTTTTTGAGCTTTATGAGTTGTTTCCATACAATTCGACTTTCCTATGAGGGAATATATATTTATGTACTCTATTATTCATAATTATTCAATGGAAGGATACACACCAATATTCATCTCTTCATTCATGTGATTCAGTCTCTTTTCTTCTCTCTATTTTTCCTGTGTATGCTTGTGAGAATTCTTAGTAGCAATATCTATTTCCTGTGCTTCTTTTTAGCATCATTGCACATAGAAATGATCTATTATTTATACAATGTTTTCTTTTCACTTTTCAAATTTCTCAAAGACTACTATGCACGTAAATGCACAATACTTGGGTATGCTTGAATAAACTATCTGTATAAAATAAGCAAAATGAATTAAAGCAGACTCATAAAACCAAAGATCAACCACCTAAGGAAGACTTGGAACCCTAGCTTGGGTGGACACAATGAATATAAATCACTAAGATCAAATAAAGGCAAGTGGCTAACCAACACTATTCGAAAATAGAAAGGAAAATACGGTGTCTAGAACCTTGATCACTGATTCACAAAACCAACACTTGAACCTATAACCCAACAGGCGGATCCACTTCAAGTTGCTAACAGAAAGACAATACAAAAAATAAGAACTCAAAGGATTTACAAGAAAGCACAAGGTATGGCTAACAACGTCATCAAACTCACAGTGCAATGCTCATAAAGAAGGCCAATCAATAAACAAAATTTATAGAAGGACAGGGACAAGCAAACCCTAACCAAAAAATTGTAATGATCAGGATTGTACGTGACTGTGTACAAGGGAAACCTGTGTACTGTACGTGACTATGCTATAGAGCAACCCATGTATGCCGAACTCTGTACGCAATTGTGTGCAAGAGCAACCCGCATACAGGTATAAAATTTTTAAATAAGAGGAAAATTTTTAAAGGTCTTCAAACACCACTATAATCATGAACCAAGACAAGACACCACACTCTGAATCAAGGCAAAGACTGGGCAGTGATCTACAGAATATAACCCACAGCAGTCTGGGCTCCCTAGCGGAGTCGCCAGTTTTGTTTTTTAGGAATAAACACCCTTATAACCTAGGGTCTGGGGTTACCAACGTACATCTAAAACTTGCAAACAATCATTTTTAAAGTACAGAAAGGAAATAGGAATATATATTGGACTCACCCGATTATCAACGGTTGATACAGGCTTTGTCTTCTCCCGCTCTACTCCTCTCTAAAGCTTTCAGGGATGCACCTCCTTCACCTGCAAAGAGAAAATTCTCCAGTTGCAAACTTATACATGTATATATGAAAGGTTAGATAAATAACATATATAGTGCTTAATCAAATATATTTATCAACCACGATACATGAAAGCGACTCAACACAAAGTTGGAAGAAGAATTCTCTTTATTGACAATAGTGAATGAGATAAGTGTACAACCCAACGCCTGAAACAAGGACTCCTCTACAACCAAAGGACTCTGAGTTCTGCTGCTCCAAATACTTTTGAATATATACCACCAGCATAACTTTGCTCTCCAATATTGATTGATTAATTCCCTCCCCAAGGCCTCTATTTATACTTTGGGAAATAGAGTAGTTTCGAAGGTTGAGGAGGTTGAGACAGTTGAGATGGTTAATGTCTATGGCTCAACTAATCTCTATTGATCACGTTTTATCATTTTTAATGTTGAATGTATGTGTACGCAACTATTGATACTGGCAACCCGCGTATGACACGCGAGTTGCTTTAAGGGAAACCTGCATACATATTTGTATGCGGGTTGCAATGAGAATAGTCGCATACAGTACGTGGGTTGTCAACAAATATAGTCACGTATGTACGCGAGTTTCAATGGAGATAGTCGCGTACAGCAATAAACATATAGAAAGATAAAAGGGCAAGCTGGTTGGAGGATAAATGCATCTCATGTCATGCCCATCTATAGTGTTTAGGCAACCTTCAATCCTATAGTGTCCTTTTGTGTACCAACATATGAAGTGTCGGCACTCAGACGGAGAAGTGCCATTTGGGTTGATAACAATCGGCCCTCCTCATCACTTCACAACGTAGAAAGAAAAACATAGAGGTTAAACCCTTGGCCTTTTACTTAGGTTTTACCCCTTTAACTGGTGGAAAGTGCCACAAGATTTCACATGGCGCATTACCTTTTATCTACCTCCAGGTGTTTTTAATTTTTGATACCCACTCTCTATAATTAAGAGTGTATTCAATGTTTTTCCCTTAGACTTGTATTTATCACCTTAATGCTTGGCTTATCATTTTTGGAACATGTAGTGCATAAGGTTTTGCAGATAGTTTCTTATTGGGGCTTTGGATGACACAAAGTGTTAGCCCAACTTAGGACTTGGAATGCAAAGGAGCTAATCCTTCTTGGGAAGAACTTGCAATAATACAAATTTTAACAATGCATTAGCTTACAATAAGCTAAGACCCTAAAAACCATGTAAACCTAGCGTCGATATAGGGTTTTAAGTAAAGTATTAACACATGACGAATCCGCATAAAATTGAAACATACGATAAGTCAAATATGACATAACAGTTTTTGGAAGCAAGTAAATTATCTTAAGACTTAGGAACTAGAATCTAGTATAGTGCTATATGAATGCATTTATGGTGTAACATATTTCAATTTTTTACGTATAAGCTTTATAGATTTTGGTTATAGGATTTGTTAATATAATTTAGGGTTTATTTCATGTGAAAACAAATTAGGTATTTAATTGATCTAAACCTTCCATAACAAAATATTTTTAATTTATGAAATTTTGGATTTGTTACACTTGGGTTGCTCAAACTAAGGTATTATGAGAGATCTAGGTTGGTCTTAGGGAAGGATTAAGAGTGACATGTTTTTAAAATGTTTCATTTTATGGTTTTTCTTTTAGTTTTGGGATTTTGATTGACTTATCAAGGTCAAATGACTGTGAATGAGATGGAACGATAACATATGAAAGTGATGGTGTTGATGACATGTTAAGTGAGAAAATTTTAGTTGTTAAAATTTAACAAGCTTCCTTACATTCAAGGAAGATGAGCTCTTAGCCAATCAAAAACAATTTTAAATCCTACTGCAGGACCAATTTGTTATGTCTAATTTCACAATGCATCAATTTTGACATGAAATATTTATATATTTTTTATGATGCATTAATTTTAGCAAGAGCTTTGTATGTTAATTAAATGCTTAAATATTAATTATTATGAATGAATCATTCAATATAATGAAATTTATAAGGTTAAAGGAGGTCTCATACATCTTTTTTTAATTCTATCACTTAAATTTATAAGTTTAAAAGGAGGTTACCTAAAAAAAATGGAATTCTATCACATAGGTAGTTCAACACATCAGTAAAAGAATCTAAATACACAAGATAACTCTAAAGGAATTCCATCCTTTAGATTATTATTTGCAAATATCATTTGATGCAATATTTGTGACGTCCCCTCCATTCAATCCGATGCAAGGGAGGGAACATGACCCAACATCCCGGGCTTATTTGTCAATCTCAGTCCCATTCATTAGTAAGGAATTCATGGATAAATAAAAGCTTATGCATGCAGATCATTCTTAATAAACATAGCGGAATTACACACTATCCAAACACCATTTCATCATGAATCCCGTATATGAACAACACTCATTAATTAAAACATTGTAGAGCACAGGACTAACCTAACGCAAACTACAAAGAATTCTTATCTTGAAATGTAGTGCAGAATCATACTCAATATAAACACAATAGAATAAACATAATAACACACATGTAGAAGGGAGTACATCAGCCTATTTCTTCCAGGAAGAATAACAAAACAACCATACAATAATCAATCCCATTATCATGCTATGCATATGCTTCATGTCAACTAGCTTAAGACAATCATATCATTCAATTAACATGAGAAATTAAACATGCAGAACATAACACAAAATGGTCACAATTTAAACCATAGAGAATACTTATCTTTAAGATGAAACTGTCCAACAACTGTCTATGTGAGAGAAATGTTCCACCCAACCATAGATATCTATCCATCCTATATTCTTTCAGCTAAGTGATCACCCTCGAGCTGGGATGTGTTTCCACTAAGGAGGAACTAAATAGGCTCACTCACAGCCATGGTTTCACTCAACCAGTCATGCTAAGCCAACACACAATTAATTTTATCAAGCATGCAATTAAAAAATGAGGATGATAAGCTAGTGAGATCAACCACAGAGCTACAGACATCTCAAGCTAAATTCAAGCAATCCAGTCCTCTGTTCCAACATTCACACTTGGGTTTCTCACAATTCTCCCATCAAATAACTCCATCCCGTCACTGGAATTATGGGATATAAACATTGGGTTTTCCAATGGATTTTCGGCTATCTAATACTCTCAATTTCTCTCCAATGTTCATATCTATCGATCCCCCATTGGATTTCACTATCAAATACCAATTCTGGGCATTTTTTTCTCTTCAAAATGTGGGTTCTTGCAAAGTTGCGACTTTCTTTTCTTGGTTTTCTTCTCACTACTGGGCACATGTAATGGATGGAAAATGAAACTTCCATCTTCCAAAATGGAATGGGAATTATGAACAGAACCCATACATCAGGAAACCTGTGGTTCAATCTCACAACCCCCTCACCACTCCCTAGTGCATACACATGGGCCCTTCTCATTAGTTGCTTCCATAGCTAGTTTTGTTATTTTATTGCATGATGTTTATTTACATCATTTTTACAATGTTCCATGGATTAATATAACATGGGTAACATAATATCTAATACTTACATTTTAACTAAATCTGAGCATCCACTAGCAACACCTCGGCCTTGAGCTCCACACTAGGAAAACATACATCACATGTATACAATATTTACATTAAAAGATAATATATCCTAATGGTCAAAATGTGGTATTACAATCCCCTCCCCCTTAGAATAACACTGTCCTCGGTGTTCTAATACTTAGGAATACATATACAATTTATACGTCCAATTGTTTTTAAAAGTTTTGTAGATCTTCCCTATGTTCTATCATTTACTTTTAACTTTCAGGACCAATTCCTTTTCCTTCCATAAGATTCTCCTATTGGTTCTGATCTTCTAGCTCATCTATAAGTCTGAAAATGTTATGGTTGCTACCCTCTTGATGTTCCCTTGTTGGGAAGTTACGGAGGCAATGATGTCCTCCACATTTCCAACATTTCATGGATGCTTCATCTTTACCTGCTTAATTTCCTTTGAGTCTTCATGCATGGAACATTTCTTAATGGACCAATTGGAACGAATTCCTCATCATTGATCCACTTTCCTTTCCCTTATTGATTTCTCTCATAATGATTTTTACCTCCCTTTGCAGACAAATACAGTCCTGCAAAACCTTGTGGTTCATCTCATTCTGCCTCTTCTGTATCTTGAGCATCTCTCCAAGATTTTCTTGGGTCTTAACAATTATTTGAAGGAGACTTCCAGCCAAGTCCAATAGCCTTTGGTCTACTGCCATGGTAAATGTGCACAACTGACTTCCACTTTTCTCACCTTTAAAATGCATCATTGTAATTCTGTTAGGCCAAGCATAATATAAACATTAAAATTAGTCAATTAATTTCCCAATTTACATGGGTAGTGTTACGGAGAGAAATTCCTATGGCTTGCGGTACCACAATAGACAGCTTGACTCCAGAAATCAATCCTTTCCAATATGCAATAGAAATCAAATATCTAACACTAAAGGATCAAACCTCATACCTTATTCCAGACAGTTGAAGCAGATCCCCGTTGAGTTTTCCAAATTCAGCTTCAATTGATTAATCACTTCCTCAACAACAAGTAAACAAGACAAGCATACTATATATATTGGTGTTAGATCTATTCTATCATATATAATCAACAATGTATAAGCATTTGAAATCGTCCATGGATAAAATATTCATTCAAACATACATTATTGGACAGGAAAAGATAATTCTATTAATATAAAATCAGAGATTATAATGGATACAACCTCTGTCGTCTGTCTACGAATTGGAGAAACTAAATCCCCCACTTGGGCCTCCACCACCTCAATCCTCCATCTCTTGATAGCAAGCTCACAAGCAAAAGGAAAGCTTGGGAAGAACACAAAAGTGCTCCAAGGGACAAAGGGATGCAGACTCAAGCACAAGTTCCGGCAACAATGGACTATAGTTTCTTTGCTCTCAATTCTCTTATATGCCTTCAATGTATCAAAGAGTTCCTTATATATCTTTTCAAAGGGGTGATGAAAGGTTGAATCTGAGCGATATCAAGGAATATGGAAGACCAGGAGTCAAGTGAGTTGGATCCATGTCAAGGAAAACTCCAAAAGGATTTGGATTTTGTACACATCCCGATGTACGCGGTTTTAGGGGTCAAACCCACGTATATACGCGATTAGGGGTTTAAAAGTTGCGTATATGAATTTTCACATGTTTATAGGGATGGTCTAGGAAACATCAAAGGACAAAAAATGGTCCAAGGGGTCTAAGGATCCTGCAGAGGGATAGGGGAAGGCCATACAAGTGTGATTCACCTAGTGTGGTAAAATAAACTATAACAGATGCCCCCTAATGTGTGAGGTCAGAGAGGTCATACGATGGCCGAAATACATTATAATTCCATCCCAAAAGTGGAGTGATGAAGAATCCCAAATGGAATACCAACCACCCAATCAGCATAGTACAATGATACAACTCTGCACATAACCAAATACATATAGTAGTCCCAGATACATAAGGGTACAATGACCATGAATAGGCATGATACAAAATATCACATAAGTGTTCATCACCACGTACTATATACATAGATCAGAATCTCCATGGATATACAAAGGATCATGATCTCCATAATGGCTGGAAATGTCTAACATATATTGGAATCAAGTCACGAGAGCTGAAATCTCATGAACACTGGCATAATCAAGGAGGTAGCATATAAGAGATGCCACCAATCTGGAAGGTATTCTACACAAACCGCTATGAGTATATGTCCTACTATGTGAATAGAAGTGTCGAGGTTGAACATAGTAGTCCATCATCTGATTATCGGTCATTGATGTATACCGTTAATAGACGCGATACCACCCACCGATAATGATAATGGAAATCAAGGTACTAGAGTGAAAACTAACAAGTGTGAATAAATGTGTTGAGGTCAAACACTTGAGAGGATCCATCGATGAGGGGACATTGATGTATTCCCAAAAACTGTTGATGGCAAGAGAAACTGCCACTGATGACTGCAAGTCTCAAGGCACTAAAAAAATGAATCTAGATTCCAATCCCATAATAAATGATCTAGATTCAATGGGATGAACTCCGCTGGAAGGAGGGAATTAAGGCATCCCCCATCATCCAACACGAGGTACTCAGTAAAGCTATATAATGTGGAAGGAATCGATAATAAGGTGCACGAACAGATAACTGTACTGGAAATGCCGACATGCAAATTCAAGATAACTAAGGAATGGCCAACTCATGTTTCAAATTTCTTTGAACAAGAGAATAACGACAAATGGTGACTAAATAAAGGCAGCATAGACTCGATATATAAAATTGGGACATCTCTGCGACACAAGAAGCATCGGCAAAGGCTCCATGGGGACTGGAATCTTAACCAATCGGTGGAGATAAACTTAGATAAACAAGTACATCTCCTAAATTCAAACTATAAACACAACCAATGGATGTGATATATAGTGCTCTGTTCGAAGGCGACACGGCTCGACAGCTGCCAAAAGATAACATCTTTCCTTGTTTGGTTTTTGGTTTTTTGGTTTTTTTTGGACTTTTTCAAATATTTAAAAATCTTGAAAAGGAATAAAACTGCTTTATAGTTACAGACTAGGAGGATACGAGTGTCATAATGGGAAAACAAACTAGTTCCAAGCAGTGGAACATACCTATGCTCAATGCAAGGAGACATGTGTAGGATAGTGACACTCGAGGAAAAGTCCCCTCCCGGTAAAAATCGGGAATCAAGCTGCAAAGGATATATAAGATGGCTCTGCATGGCTAGACATGAGACAAGCTCATGCTATATAGCTAAAAATCAATGTCAGGGTGTTGTATAGGAATAAACACCTTATAACCGAAGGTCTAGGGTTACCAACATACTCAATAAACTTGCAGACAATTGACTCTAGAGTGTAGTAAAGGAAATAGGAGGATGAGAAAGACTTACCCAATACACGATGGTTGATCCTAGCTTGTCCTCTTCCGCTCTGCTTCTCCTCCAAAGTCTTCAGGGATGATTTTTCCTTCACCTATCAGGGATCAATCTTCCAAATACAAGATGATTCATATATATAAACATGTTAGATAAATCATATACAGGATTGAAACATAAACATTTATCAAACCACAATACATGAGATACATTCAAGACACATATGGAAGAAGGATTCTCTTTATTAACAATAATGAAAGAGTTCAGATTACAACCCAACGCCTGAGACAAGGACTCCTTTGCAACCAAAGGATTCTGAGTTCCACTACTCCAAAGACTTCTGTATAAACTCCACTAGCATAACTTTTCTCTCTAAGTGTATGTCCCAAACACCCTCCCCAAGGCCTGTATTTATACATGGTGAAATAAGGCAGTTTCGAAGGTTGAGGAGGTTGAGACAGTTAAGGAGATTAAGGTAAATGGCTTAACTAATCTCAAGTAATCGCATGTTTTTATTTTTAATGTCAAAGGGACATATACGCGGGTATAAATACTGGAAACTTGCGTATGACCCATGAGTTTCTCTAAAAGTAACCCGCGTATACATCTATACGCGACATGCAACAACTGACACTCGCGTATAACACACGAGTTGCATATCTAAAGAGTCACGTATATGACTTGACATAGCTAAAGGGTAAAAATAACCCGCTGGATGGATGATGAATGTAGTTCATAATAATCCCATCTATAGTGTTTTGGGCAACCCTCAATCCATAGATTTCCTTTTGTGTGCCAACATGAGGGATGTCGACACTCGGACAGAGAGGTACCATTCAGGTGGATAATAGATGCCCCCTAATGTATGAGTTCAGAGGGAAATGATGGCCGAAATACATTATAATATTCATCTTTGGAGAACTCAGAAATCCAATGGAGTAGAGAGAGTACCTAAAACAAATACATAGTAATGTCATATACAAAGTTACATCTAAGGATGCTATGTTCAATTTACTGGAACACTAGCTCCTTTACAATATTTGAGTACATCATATGATACGAGTATAAACCACGTATATTACAAAGTTGGATCGAAGCCACAATATACAATAATGATGAGTCTTCAAATATCTAGAAGCTGTGTATAGCACTACTACATTTCGATCCAAAATCCGACGGCACGTGGATTTCTTTTTTTAAACCTACCAAAAATCACAAAGATAATTTTTTTTTTTGAAAAAGTGGCCAGAAGCATCGCTTAAGCGACGGCTAGTCTCATAAGCGTCGCTTAAGCGACGGCTAGCCTCATAAGCGTCGCTTAAGCGACAACGCCTTGAGTGAGTGGAAATTCTATCCTGCCTAGAAAAAAAATGATTTCAATACGTAATTATTGAAAGGGTTTTTATACTATTGAAAAATTCCTTTGGACATGCACATTTTCATATTAGAATTTGCATATCTAACCTTAATAAGGGTGATCATACTAATGAGATATATCAATGGAAGGATATTAAGCTTGCAATACAGATCGAGGGCAACATTAAATTATACTGGGAAAGGTTAGTACAAATTATTAAGAGCAATTATGTCAATAAAGGTTGAAACCTTACAAAAGACACTTTAAAC
>LPNX010589684.1:43620-134571 GCA_001517045.1 Pseudotsuga menziesii | reverse complement strand
GAAAAATAAGTTATTTGTTAAAAAAACTCAAAAAAATATTATAATTTTAAAATGGTTTTGAATTATGACCCAAAGTTATGCCATCCTTATCCTTAAACTTAGAACTTTATTGTTACGTTTTTTTATATCATGAACAAGTAAATAGAGATGCCAACTATTAAATTTATTAAATCCAATTACTCTCAAGGCAAAACAATAACAGACCCTCTAGATTTTGTATACCTCCAAGCCTAAAATATAATTGATTTGAAAATATCGATGGTACCTTCAGTGACAATCAGAAGTGTTGAAAGATTTGTGAATTGTATTTGCAGATTAATTCAAACATCGCCATTATTGAAGGCTGCTAGGGTTTCAATTGATAAATTTAAGTCATGGCGGCAATTTCTGCTTTTTCTGGGCATCACTATTCAAACAGTCCGGCCGTGGCACAATCGACTTCAAGTAGTAAACTGGCAGCCTCTGCCATCTCCGCCGTTGGATTTGTGGCACCTAAGCCATCAAATCATATGATTGCTCTTTCTTCGAGGCCTCTAAGCATAATGGATGCGTGGGGATCCAGGAGGACAAATTTCAGAGTATTTGCAGGTGATAAAGAGGATGAATGGGGTGAGGGAAAGACAAGTGAAGTGGCTCCTAGCACAGACACTGATACTGTTGTTGAGGAGGAGCCGAGCGAAACGAAATATTTGAAGCATGCTTTGGTTGACTCATTATATGGTACAAACAGGGGACTGAGGGCTAGTAGTGAAACAAGGGCTGAAATTGTGGAGTTGATTGCACAACTGGAAGCCAAAAACCCTACTGCAACACCTACGGAGGCTCTCAATCTCGTTAATGGAAAATGGATTCTAGCGTAATTCTGCACACTCCTTAGTTCAATTTCTAGCAAAGTTTTTCTTGAATATTAACAGAATCAGAAACCTGACCAGGGGACTTCTGGTTCCTATCCATTTCTGTTTTGAAACCGAATTAGTTCATTGCTATCAATTTGATATGCATAATAAACTTGGAAACCCTTTAGCCCATTTCCGTATCTTGTATACCTTTCTGGTAAACGTAAGTTACTGATATTTCATAGGTTCTGATTTTGTAGGTATACATCCTTCTCCAAGCTATTCCCATTGCTTGCTGCTGGGGTATTGCCGTTGGTGAAGGTTAAGGAAATTTCTCAAAATTTTGATCTAGGGACTCTCACAGTGGAGAACTCTGTCCAATTTGCAGGACCTCTGGCCACCACATCATTTACTACCAATGCAACTTTCGAAGTGTGGAGTCCCAAGCGAGTGCAGGTATGAATTCCATAGCATCTTTACAAGTATGGACTTACATTTTACAAATACGAAGATTGAGTTTTGATTTATTTCAGATATCTGGCATTTTGGAATTTATATTCCTTGTGAGCTCACTTTCCTACAGATAATGCATGCTTAGTTAATGTAACATTGGTGCCCAGAAAGACCCGGTTTAGTTTTCTGGGTAAACTTCATTTACAAACACAAAGATTAACCCTGCAATATTAAGGTTTAGGTTGTGTAAGTCATTTTTTTCTCTGTATATTTCTTTACGGGATTATTCCTTAAGGAGTAAGCTATCTACCCGACCATCTGCATCGGGACCATGCTAGCAATTGATTCCCGGACCTATCCCTGATTGGTAGGTTGTTCATCAAAAACAATCAAATTCAATGGCCAAATGTATGTGAATAAACACTTCAATGACATAGGCAACTTCCAAGTTACTTTTGTTTTTGCAAAGTGAAAATGATTTCACACTAATGTCAAGACAACTATTTCCAGCCCAAGCAAATTTTATTGTTACAGCAGCAATAGTACCTTTCAGTCAAGAAATGATGGTGTCCATCTGCTTATATTTTTGACAAAGAGATTAAAACTACCTGTAATAGGAACTTTTAAACAAAAATGATCTGTTTATCTCATAGTAGCCTAATGACGGGTACGGGATACCTTTAACAACCAAGAATGATCAAACATCTCCACTGCACACAAGATAAAGCCAACTGTCAATACTGTAAAACAGTGTTAATCAATTGAACTTGCATGCCCCCTTACAAAATGTATGGATGAAGCCCCTCCAACCAAAAACAAACTGGCACTGTTCAAATTAGTGTTTTTTAGAATTCCCATACCATGGTCCTCAGGGCACTTGGGTGTTTCCTAGAATTTTCTGGGGCATTTCTGTGTTTTTGCAATTTTATGGTACTAGTACTTGGGCAGTTTAGGAGTGTGCAACAAAGTGTCACAGTTATCCTATGTCAACACTGCAGTTCATAATTGAATTGGTATAGTTGTTAGCCTAATTTTCAATTATTTTGGGTTAGTCTGTGTGACTCTGGTTTATGTAAAGTGGATGGAAGTTGAAATTCCCGTAGTCATGGAATTTGTTTTTCTTCATAACTACATGTTTATATGTTTAGTGCAAAGGCCGATGCCCTAACACAATGGGGGGCTTTGGCTCATTGTGGATGGATGGTGCTTATGTTAGTTTCCTTCGCTTCCCTTCTTTCATTTTGCATTCAACAGATGTATGCATTCAAGTAACATGTTCCTTTTTTTGATATATAGAACTTCAATGTGGCGATTGGCTGACAGTCATAGTAGCAAGAATTGAATATAAATATGAATTCATATATGATTTGGTAATGAAAAATACGTAACTAAAAAACCCAGTATGGATCCAATAGAGAAGTATACATCTCATAGATACCAAATCTTGCATTTTGTTCCAAACTTTAGAAGAATCTCAGCCTCAAGAATGCACAATAAATATGAGAAATAATTTATTCTTTGAAAGTTTGGCAATTTAATTTATATTTATAGGTTTTCAAAGTTTTTTTAAATATATTTATGGCTTTTGGGATGTTTCTTTTGGGTTTATGGGTTTAGACTTTAAGGGTATAAAAACATGAGGTATATTATCGAAAACAATTAAAGGTGCATTGACCAAAAATTCGTAGAGTTTTGTATTATTGCAGAATTTCTACACTATAAAGAATCAAGATCAATATGGCCAAATCTTGCTACTACAGTGCCAGTACAAATCTACATAAATCAAGAAATGATAAATTTGATTGCATGTATCTTATAAGTATGCAACTTATGTATAATTCCTTGGTAAAAGAATGATGGGTAATTGGCTGCAAATTTCCATATGGAACTTCGTTGCAGAAGGTGGCTTTAGGTTTGTTGCCTTTCTTAGAATCTTCTTCATTCAAAGAAGACAATGGTGTAATATTTAAATTTGGTTAAATTTGTTGCTCTATATCATCATATGCTTTAATGTTGTTATGTCGAAATCCATAATATTGATTTATGTTTCCATTTTACTTTTATTATCTGTTTTTTTTTAACTTTATGTTCTATATTTCAAAGCTGAAATCAGAATATACATTGGTGTGTCTTTAAGACACTTTCTGACCCTTAAAATATTTTATGCTCTTCATCTTAAACGACACTTAAAAACAGTTTGACAACTGTTCCTACATCTACTTATTAGTCTTACTGGGTCATTTAAGGCCTCTGTTCATGCATCAAAGCACCAAAAAAGATACAGAAGAAAATGCATTTTTAGGCCGTAACAAGAACAGACACCCTTCTATTTACTTAGGAGTTTTTATTATCTGTTTGCTTTATTATGTTCTATCCTTTAATTCTGCAATTTATAAGCTGTTACATTTGATGTGACATAGTATCATTAGTTTTTAGATTACTATACTTAAATTTTTTATGCTGTCTTTCTAGGAAGGGAACAAAAAAAGACTTTCCTACTGCAATACTTGAGCGTAAGAAGTCTCCTGATTGGTTAGTTGTGGATGAATCCATAAATGATGAGAATTCTGTGGTGTCTCTTAATTCAAAAACAATGGAAACATTGCAGCTTTTCTGGGGTGATACCATCCTTATTAAGGTTGTTCTCACGCCCTTCTGTAAAATTGTGTTTTTCCTCTTATTAGTTTGGGTGGAAAATTCTGTTGAAAAGTTTAAATTCTTCCCAATTGTATTTTCAAAAATAAATTTGAAAACATAAAGCTGATTTATTGTAACAATGCAGGGTAAAAAGAGAAAGGATACAGTTTTCATTGTTTTGGTTGATGATACATGTGAAGAGCATAAGATCAGAATGAACAAAGTTGTTAGGTCAAATCTAAGAGTAAGATTAGGGGATGTAGTATCTGTTCATCAGTTCCCAGATGTTAAGTATGGGAAGCATGTGCATATTCTTCCTATTGATGACACAATCGAAGGTGTTACAGGAAACTTGTTCGATGTGTAGTTGAAGTGTGAGTTTCTATTCCTTTTGTGTATGATTATACAATTTTGGTTTACTGCTTTGACACCATGAATGTTAAAATTCTGTATGCGTTATCTGTATACACAGCTTACTTCTTGGAAGCCTATCGCCCAGTAAGAAAAGGAGACCTTTTTCTAGTACGAGGAGGTATGAGAAGTGTGGAATTTAAAATCATTGAGACAGATCCTGGTGAATATTGTGTTGTTTCTCCAGACACTGAAATTTTTTGTGAGGGAGAGCCAATAAAACGAGAAGATGAAGACAGATTGGATGAGGTTGGCTATGATTTGTGCAAGTAGTTTTTGACAATGATCTCTTAGGTGAGGAATTTATTCGTCTTGTTCTAATAGGTTCTTGTTAAATTATTGTTAAATACTTTCCCGAACATGAGGTAAGAGGGGCTAATATATGCCCAAAACTGCTTCCAAACTCTGAAATGTGCCCTCAAAATCATCCATACAAAGCTTTAAGCACTGATTTTTTGGAAGTATGCAAACTGAAATGGTAAACCATCTAAACTGCTGGTCCAATATTCTCTTCAAAGTCTGAATTTGTCAGGCTGTCTCTGAATATACCCATGCCAGGAAATGCTTACTGCTATTTGAAAATGAAAGTGTACTCAGATTTGCCCTATGTATTTTTACTCTCATCAAAACAAGTCTCCCATAAGAGAAGATCTCACCATAACACTCTCATAAGCTGACCACGTGACCATGTCATTTCTGCTGTTCAAGTGAAAAAATTTCACTTGAACACCCATGCAATATGGGGGATAGAAAGTTCATTACACAAATTACGGATCTGAAAGGTGAGATCTGACATTTTTAATATGTGACTTAAAACTGTGAGTGCCTGAAGCCTTCTTATTGTTGGTGCCGGTGGTGAGGAAAATTTGTTGCTGCTTCATGCTGCACCATCCCCTGAATTGTAATCAAGCAAAATATCCCAGGATAAGTATAGTTCCTCATTGGTCTTCCATTTGAATTGTCACTTAACCATATCACCTACTGCTTCAAGTTGCTTCAGAGAGGAGTTTGAATTTTTTTGGTAGGAGAAATAGATCTTTTGATCCCTTTTATCATGGCCTATCTAGCAAAACGTAGAAGAGGGAGGGAAGTAGCGAGATAGGAAGGCTCCAACTTTTCAAGGGAGTGTTAGCACTCGAGTATCCTAGATGGTAGGGAGACCAAAGTCTATACTTAGAACAGTTGCAGGCAAGGAGATATTTTGCAACAGTTCAACTAGAAAGATTCCCATTTATAGAACATTATTTTTGTCCTTAGAGAGAGGCTTGTAAGCTGAAATGCCAACCCATTGAGAAGATGGACTTCCAGGCAATCGCAGAGGTTGTGCAAACAGCTCCATAGGACCAAGAGACATAGTAAGTGGAGAGTTCGACTTCAAACTAGAGAGGCAGACAAAGAAACCACTGCCATCAAGCAACTCCTTCCAGTGATGTAGTCCAGCAGGCCTTAATTGACCATCTTGATTACCCTCAAGAACACTTGATACTTTTCTAATAGATGTCGCATCAGGATTCAAATTCCCAATCAAAGTTGAACCAAAATGAGTTATGTGTTTGCTAGAATATTAAGGATAGAGGTTCCCAAATACCAGTTGACATATATTAACATCAAATATATGCACATTTTGATTTTTTCAAATGCATTTGAAGAATGAAAAGCCATGAGAAGAACTTCCAAATGAAATAGGGATGGAAGACTTGCACAAACTTCTTGGATATTTAAGCACCCTGAATATGTAGCTTTCACTTTCTCAATAATAAAACCAGCGTAGCCTTTGCATATTTTGAGTCTTAAGGAGTCATCTCCCAAACTGGACCCTATGGATGCCCTTATAATAAGAATGCGAGCTACAAGAACAAGAGCATCATCAGTATAAACAAACCTCCCATCCTCTACCTTCAGAACTTGATTTACTAGGTGTTCTTCAAGTTCAATGGATAAGGCGCGCCTCATAACAAGTTCATGTAACAGGTTAAAGCATGCTCTGTGAAAATGTTCAAGGAAGTGTTTTTCATAGGACATATCTGAAACACCAGCCCCCTCCATTATTTCATCAACTGAAAGTTGTGGCTGTACCATTTGTAAAAGAGCACTAACATGTTCTTCATTAAGTTGGTGACAGGCTTCTTTGTAAATAGAAGAATTCCAATCTGGAGAAAAAATGCACTCTTTAATAAAACTAAGCACTTCAACAGCTCCTTATAAAGGAATATTACTGGAGTCAGAAACATTGTCATTTGCAGAGCAGGACTGTTCATGTCCATCAGAGATGACTACTTTCCTGCTAGCTTCTGAAAACAAATCTCCAAAGAGAGCATCATCTTCATCCCCGCTTGCAGATTCTGTATCATTTACTCCCAGCCCATCCTTGCTAGCAGTTGGCCATGACTTTTCCCCCCTGGGCCTTGTCTTTAAACCTTGTGCATGCAGAAAACTTGTGATAGCTATTAGATCCTCTAGCCAGTGACCTGCCTATGGAAATATAACATTTATTTGATTCTCCTTGCTGCGCTCAAGAATTAAGGCAAAATGCTCTAAGCGAAGGTTACAGGACAAAGCAATAGAAGTCAAGTCTACAACCCCATCTCCTTCATGATCTCCCTGACTTGTTTGTTTCCAATGAAGTTTTTTACAGTTTTGTGATCTAGTATCTCAAGCAAATCCCAAAATCTTAATAATAACCTTAGGGTTGTAAACCAAAGAAAGCTTCTGAACTGTATTCTGTCTCTCATACCTCCACATTCTTCCATCCAAGATGTCCAATAGAGAAGCAAGAACAAATGTGTGTATGTTATCAAAAATGGTGTCATCCAAAACCACATTCTTTTGGAGTTTAGATTGATGCAATACGTCATTTGTATTCAGTTAGGGAGTGCAGATTCAAGCAAATCATAAATCTTGTTTTTATAGTTTAGAATCTAGAGTTTGGGATATTTTACTTTTTCAGAAACTCATAACATTGGTTTTTGTGATCCATTTTTCTTCAACATACGGGCAGGATGTGTTGGAATAAATATGCAGGCTGCTGATATAGTCATCATATTTGACACTGACTGGAATCCTCAGGTTGGGAAAGATGAAGGATGAGGAAATAATTTCTTCCATTTATGATTGTAGTAAAATTGTTTTTCTGTATAATGGGTTTCAAATAGTACTCAAAGTAAGTCCAATACACTACCTTTGCACAGTTTTGATTAGATTATATTGTTTATGTATCAAGTTGATTTACAGGCACAAGCAAGGGCTCATAGGATTGGCCAAAAGCATGATGTACTTGTTCTGCGTTTAGAAACGGTAACATTGATGTGTTTCTTGCTGTCATTTAGAATTTAAAAGTATTTCCAAAGATCTCAAGTTAGAAAATATAAATGATATTGACATGTTGTGGAGTGAGACATATGATGTATCATGTATAGGCAGATAAGCTGGTGGGAAGTCACATGTGCCACCACATAAGATTACCATTTCAACCTCAACATTTGGAGGCCTAATCTAGGTGCACACTGCAGACACAATGATGTTGATGACTTCACCTTTGGATTATGTGCATATTATGCTCTAATAAAACATTTTAATGGGTTTTAATGGGTTTTATTATTGCTTTCCAAAAGGTTAGTGGAAGTTTTTCTCATTAGCATATTTTTACTCTATTTTGGGACAGGAACTCGTGACAGATACATTGAGATGCATCTTGTCATGTATGTTAGCTTATATTTTAATAAGCTATGTCCATTACCTATTGATTAAAGTGGTAAGTTGGGGGCACTGTCCGCGAGGAGACCCACTTTCGAACCTTGTCGATACCTTTTGTGACTTTGTCCACCAATCTGATCATGTTGCTGTGTTATATCTATACGCAGCGGTGCCAAGCTAGTATGGTAAATAAAACTTACAAAGAAAAGAAAAGCTTTGTCATTCAATTTTTTAGAGGAGTTGGCTATAGGATAAAATTGTATTGTATTATCGCTGACAAGGAACTATGAATTAATTGTTTCCTAGCTCTAACTTTTTTCTTTAATTTTATGTAAATTTTAATTTTTTTCTTTAATTTTATGTAAATTTAAATATTATATGACAAAGGCATCTCTAATGAAGATGCATATTGCATAGCACCATTGTGTTTGTTAGAATAATCAAACCCATAGTATTACCCACTTAGACATTCATTCATTTATTTTTGTCTTATTTGCCTAGTTCATGAGTCCCACCATGTGCAAGTTGCTAATTGCCTATCCATAGAGGTCAAACTTGCCATCTTTGACTCATGTATCGCTTGGGAAAGCCTTAGGAATCAAATATGCTTTATTCCTGGCCTCCTAGGTGCCCTTCTACTTTTTTTGCTTTATTGACTACCCTTTCAGTGTTTTAAGGCACATAGGAAAGCAAGACTAGGTGAGGTGAACTTGTTTTTTGCCCCTTTCATCCTCCACTCTTTCCTCCATGAAAAAGCATGTATGAGCTGCCATTTCATCACTCATTACCTTGCCCATGCACCCTTTCCAATTCGTGAGCCTCATGACAGATTTGGGATCAGCTTTTTACACCTATGGGGGATTTGCCTATTTTGGGTAAGCCTGCTTTATGCTAGTTTTGGATGCCTCCTTATGCATTCGATCTCTTGATGTATTCTATATATTCAGAAACCTATTTTATTACAGGGTTGGCTATTGTACACTCAGTTAATATAATTTTGTGTTACAGCTCCATATTCAGTCTCCATTGTTAGCAATTTTGCATGATCAATTGATAATTGTTGTGGGTAAAATTAATCTATTTCTGGCCTGAATTTATACATGGTATCAGAGCCATTGTAGGTTGTTACTCTCCTTCAAAAATTGTTTTGCAGGTTCGACATCAAGACTGGGATCCTTCTACTGACAGCCGGGATAGATTTTCTAAAGCTATGGATTCACAGAAAACTATCTTGACTCCCTTCAACTATTTTGAATGGAAAGCAGAGATGGAGATTTTTTTTAGAGTGAAAGGCCTCTATAGGGTGACTATGGATATAGAAGCAAATCCCAATGCTACTGCAGAGAAGATCAAATGGCACAATCGGAGAGATGAGGCCTATGGCCTCCTATGTCTCAGTATTTCCTGAGACCTCCTTTTCCATCTCGATGGATTAACTTCACCGGATCAAGTATGGGAGAATATTTTTGATATTTTTGGAAAGACAGATGAGATGAGGGGACATCAGATTGAAAATGAGCTAATTTCTCTGAGTCCCAATAGCTTTGAATCCCTGCAGCTATATTTTTCCAAGTTCAAAGCACTAGTTTTGCAGCTGAAGCAGTGTGGTATCAAAAAGAAAGATGATCAGCTCATATTGGCCATCCTCTCGAAGCTAGGAACTGACTACTCAGTCTTTTTTTTGACCTTCTATGCCACAAAACTCACAGCTCGAACCTGGAAGATGCCTAGCCTTGCAGATTTCATGGAATCTCTCACATAAGAACAAGACAAGCTGGTGATGATGGGCACCATCAAACCATCCAAAGATCAAGCTTTGATTGCTGGAGATTCGAGGGTGGATTCAAAAATAAAAAAGAAAGCTAAAAATCCACCTGAGCAAAGAAGAGACAAGAAGCAGTCTCCAGAGGATCAACAAGGTCCCAAGAAAAACACCCAGAAGAAGAAAAACAAAGGCGAAATGAACAAGTGCTCATACTGTTCGAAGGGCAATCACACTGAAAGATCTTGTATGAAAAAGCAGATTGATATGCTGACCAATCTCCTAGAGAAGAATGACATCTCCCTTCCAGAAAGCTCAAAGAAGAGAGAAGGAGGATCAAGTTCCGATGACAGAGAGAGAGTTCATGCTCTAGTTGCTGGCACATCTAGCTCACCCAGTTTTATCATAGATTCTAGAGCTTCAAGACACATGGTTTCGACTAAGGAGGCCTTCTCCTCACTGTACAAGTCGAAAGGACCATCTATTGTACTGGGAGATGACTCTCTCACTGAAAGTAAAGGCAAAGGAAGGATAGATCTTGATCATGGTAACTTCAAAAATGTGCTGCATGTCCCTGGTCTCGCCTCCAACCTTCTGTCAGTGTACCAGATGACCCACACTGGGTCTCCTAGGAAAGTCATATTTTCCCCCAATGAAGTTGAGATCACAGAAATCTCAAGTGGTAGAGTCATTGCAAAAGGAGTAGCGAATCATGCTCAAAAGGTATACATGTTTTCACACTTCCTACCTTACTCAAACCCCTCTGCTCTTCTTATCCATGCTAATGAAGCTAGCAAGCTGTGGCATGAAATATTTGGCCATCTAAATTACAAGTATCTGTCTGATCTTAGTGAGAAAGAAATGGTCATAGGGCTGCCCAAGATAAAATTTTCCAAAGGAGTTTGCCAAGGCTGTATCCCAGGAAAACACCCAGAGCATAAGTTTGAGAAAGCTAGTCATGAGATAACCTCTGCACCCCTTGAGCTGATTCACAGTGATGTTGCTGGCCCATTCCCTCATATGTCCATGATTTAGGCCAAATATGCATTGACCTTTATTGATGATTTTTCCAGGTATTGTTGGGTTCACTTCATGAAACACAAGTCTGAAGTTTTTGGCCTATTCAAAGTCTTTAAGGCTTTGGTTGAAAACCAGTGTGGAATGAAACTCAAGGTCCTCAGATCTAAAAATGGTGGTGAGTATTTCAAGTCTGAGTTTATTAACTATTGTGTAGATGCGGGTATTCAGATGCAGCATTCTATCCCCTACACACCACAACAAAATGGTGTTGCTGAGAGGAAGAAGAGATCACTGAAGGAGATGGCAACATGCATGATGGAGGCCAAAAATTTGCCACCAAAGTACTGGGCCAAAGCTATCAAATGTGCAGCCTATATTTAGAATAGGGTGCCTCACAAATATCTTGATGGTATGACTCCCTTCGAAGCATGGAGTGGGCACAAGCCAGATGTGACCCATTTCAGGATTTTTGGCTCAAAGGCATGGGCTAGAATCCCGACAGAGAAGAGGAAGGATTTGCAGCCCCAAAGCCAAGAGTGTCTTTTTGTTGGATACTATGAATATTAAAAAGGGTACAAGTTGATAAACTTGATCACAATCAAATCCTTCATTGAAAGGTGTGTTCAGTTTGAAGAAGAACCCCTTGCAGAAGTGGAAATTCGTGAAGCCTCTTCACCACCTGAACCTCAAGAAGTAAGTAAAGAGTTTGTTGAACATGCTGATTCTGATTTGTCTGATGGAGATGATTTTATTGTAGACCCAAACATCCCCACAAGGCCTAAATGGGCAGCCAAGACACTACATACAGCAGGTGAGCTAGCTGGGGATCCCAATGACCCAAGGAGGACTAGATCTCAATTTGAGAGTGGTCTGTGCATGAAGGATCCTTTGTTTGCTGAAAAATGCTATTTGATGGTGGAGTCTTATCCTCAAACATATGAATAAGCAGTAGGAGATCCAATATGGCAAGCTTCCATGAAGGAGGAGTTCAGTTCACTCAAGAAGAGCAACACATGGGAGCTAGTGAATCTTCCTCCAGGGAGAAAACTAGTATAGTGTAAGTGGGTCTATAAGAACAAATTTTCTGCTGATGGTTCACCACTGAAGTAAAAGGATATATTGGTAGCTAAAGGCTACTCATAGGTTCATGGCATCGATTACAATGAGACCTTTTCCCCAGTGGCAAAAATGGACTCCATCAGGCTAGCTCTAGCCATTGCAGCCTCAAGGCAATGGGAGGTACATCACATGGATGTAAAATGTGCCTTTCTGAATGGAGATCTCACTGAAGAGATATATATGCAGCAGCCTCAAGGTTTTTCTACTAACCCTTCTCTTGTGTGCAGGTTGAGAAAGTCATTGTATGGGCTAAAGCAAGCCCCTAGGGCTTGGTATGCCAAGATAGATAGCTTCTTGCTATCTCTGAATTTTGTTCGGTGCAAATCAGATCCAAATGTCTATTTGAAGTCTGTTAATGGTTCATTAATGATCATTGTTTTATATGTTGATGACCTCCTCATTATAGGAAGCTCACAGGCTGAGATTGCTTCCTTAAAAGGAGCTATGAACCAAGCCTTCTCCATGATAGATTTGGGGCTCTTAAGTCAATTTCTGGGGCTTGAGATTGCTCAAACCAAATCTGGAATAAAGGTGCACCAGTCCAAGTATGCCTTGGATTTGCTGATCAAATTCAGAATGCAAGACTACAAAGCAAGCAAAACTCCTTTCCTTTCAGGAGTGAAGCTGGAGGAAGATGATTCTCCACCGATGGTAAACAATACACTGTATAGACAATTGATTGGATGTTTATTGTATTTGAAACATAATCGACCTGATATTTGTTATGCAGTAAGTGTGGCTTCTAGATTCATGGATCGGCCTCATGAGATCCATTGGAAAGAATCCAAAAGGATCCTTAACTTTGTTCAGGGAACAAGGACACATGGGATCTTCTATAAGGAAAAATCTGGTCTTGATTTGATTGGATTTACTGACAGTGATTGGGTAGGTGATAGCACAGATAGAAAGTCCACTTCAGGGTATGTGTTCATGCTTGCAGAAGGGCCAATCAGCTGGTCAAGCAAGAAACAGAGTGCCATTGCACTCTCATCTACAGAAGCAGAGTATAAAGGAGTTGTTAATGCAGCAACTCAGTGTTTATGGTTGCAGGGTTTACTTGGAGAGTGTGGTTTCGAACCTGAGTACTCAACTACCATCTACTGTGATAAATAGAGTACCATTCGAATCTACAAAGATCCAATTCAGAACCAGAGAACCAGACACATTGAGATTCACATGCACTACATCAGAGAGCTTGTGCATGATGGCACCATTCACCTACTCTTCTGTTCATCTTCAGAACAAGTTGCTGATATCTTCACCAAAGCATTTTGTGAGAAGAACTTCAGCAATCTCAAATCACTGCTGGGGATTGCTGATCATGCTGTAAAGGCATGAGTGGAGACAATATTCTACAATTTTGTTTTACAGTCCATGTTTAAGGGAGTATTTTCCCAAATTGGTTTTGCCTCTTTCCTTGTTTCATATGGACTTGCAGTATGTAAAAGAGTGACTAAGCCTTGTTGCTAGGCCCTATATTTTTTATTTATTACTCATAAAGTCAGGCTTAAGGGGGGGTGTTAGAATAATCAAACCCATAGTATTACCCACTTAGACATTAATTCATTTATTTTTGTCTTATTTGCCTAGTTCATGAGTCCCACCATGTGCAAGTTGTTTATTTCCTATCCATAGAGGTCAAACTTGCCATCTTTGACTCATATAGCGCTTGGGAAAGCCTTAGGAATCAAATCTACTTTATTCCTGGCCTCCTAGGTGCCCTTCTACTTTTTCTACTTTATTGACTGCTTTTTCAGTGTTTTAAGGCACATAGGAAAGCAAGACTAGGTGAGGTGAACTTGTTTTTTGCCCCTTTCATCCTCCACTATTTCCTCCATGAAAAAGCATGTATGAGCTGCCATTTCATCACTCATTATCTTTCCCATGCACCCTTGCCAATTCGTGAGCCTCATGACAAATTTGGGATCAGCTTTTTACACCTATGGGGGATTTGCCTATTTTGGGTAAGCCTGCTTTATGCTAGTTTTGGATGCCTCCTTATGCATTCGATCTCTTGATGTATTCTATATATTCAGCAACCTATGTTATTATAGGGTTGGCTATTTTACACTCAGTTAATATAATTTTTTTTTACAGCTCCATATTCAGTCTCCATTGTTAGCAATTTTGCATGATCAATTGATAATTGTTGTGGGTAAAATTAATCTATTACTGGCCTGAATTTCTACAGTGTTGATGTCTGCATAGGTAGGGCCTACCCTTGGGTATGTAGAAGTTGATTTCAGAAGGCTTTTACTATTTTTTGGATGCTATCTTGTATGGGTAATTGATACTTTAAAGTTTAGAGGTACATCCCACCACCCATGATAAATATCTGGATGTTTGGAGGCAGTTTAGAGAATTCCTTGAAGTCATGATGGAATGTGGGAACTGAATAAGAAGCCATGCATAAGCCTTGAATGCATTCCTTGAAGTCATTGAACTAAGTATTGATTAGTGGTATATGTTTCCAAAAAAAAAAAAAAAAAAATTTAAAAAATTTTCAAAAGGCGTCGCTTAAGCGACGGTTATATATGTCGGTTTAGCGACGATTAATCTATATATTTGTCGCTTAAGCGACAATTCTCCCTGTCGCTAAACCGACACTTCATCTTTATATTCTTCGCTCCAACGACGATTTTCAAGTGTTTTTTTAAAATTTAATATAAATTTTATGTCGGATAATCGACGCCTTAAATTTAACCCTGTCGGTAAAGCGACGGTTTTTAGGTGATTTTTTAAAAATTTAATATGGATTATATGTCGGATAACCGACGAGTTATATTTAACTGACGGTTAACTGAGGTTTCGCTTAACCGACGATGACCAACCGATGCTTAAAAAAAATCATAGTGTCGTACATGCGACAGGGAAGTGTCGAAAATCCGACAATTCGGCCGTCGGATTTTTGGTCGAAATGTAGTAGTGTAGGAATAGAACATAATCTTGTGCAACTTAGTCCATAGGTGAGGAACTAAGGTCTTCATAAAGGATCCCAAAGAACCAGTACAATCCAATCCATGTGAATAAGGGTAAGCTGAAGTCAAACATGGAAAGGATTCAACAGTTTGTCAATCAATAGATGATAATCAACAACTGAAGCAAAGGAATTCACCAATGATGAAAGTGAATCGTGAGGTACTATCATCAAAACTATAGGTCTTCATCATCAGGAAGTGCTGAAATGGAACCATGCTATGATAAGGTAGGAAATAGATCCTCCAACGGATCACAAGAGTGACTAGGAACTGGGCAAAAGAAGGGAGACACAATAGATAACAGAGATAACAATGATGGGATCAGGCTATAGATCAGACATTGGGAAGAGTCCTTGAATAATGAGCACAATACAGAGATGACCCAAGGCAATGTATAAATTATAGATAGAACAACTAGACTTATCTGTCATGTAGGAGACATGATCAGATTCCCCAGGTATAATGAACAAGAGGAGGAGTAAGAAACTCAAAGTAATAGTTGAACAAAAGTGGACACTGAAACATGGATATCAGAAAACAAAGAGTCCTATGTTCAATGATGACATGCTGCCATTACTGAAAACAAGAGAAAACTTTTTCCTTACCTTCCCTGTTAAATTTTAACGAGTCCAGGAAAGTCAACTCGGTTCCCTCTTCATTTTTTAACAAGCTTGAAGAGATGGGAAAATAATGCTTGATAGTGTCACTGATTCATGGATTTAATGAGCCTGAACTAGTACATGCTCAGCCGGTGTTTTCACATTTAGAGAGTCTGAAAACTCCAAAGAAGACTCCAGGGGGGTCCTTTTTCATCCAATTTAGTCTCTTGAGGCCGAAAAAGTATAAAACAAACCACAGAAGAACTCTCTTAACTTCTGAAGAAGAAAAGGTGAACCTTTTTCGTACTTAGTCAGGGAGGTCCGAAAAAGGTTAAATTACCACCTACCCAACGCTCCTTCCAAAACAGCATAAAATAGCTTGAGTTTAACGAGTGTGAAGGAAAGCAAGATCACTCGGAAAGATCCATTTGGTTATGAGAAATGGGGCTTACAACAATAAACTCATTGCTTTGTTCTTAAGTGTTTAACAAGCATGACAAAGACACAAAGTACACTCGGAATCTTTTTCATGTTTTGGTCCAGAGCACAAAAAAGAGAAAACTAAGCTCAAACTGGGTGTTCCTTTTACGTAAATTTAGTCCCTCGGGTCCGGAAAAGTGATAAACCTATACCTGAGAATACTCTTCTCAATTCAAAAGAAAAGAGAGCGATCCTTTCTCGTATTATTCCACATGGTCCGAGAAAGAGATAACCTACCACTAATGCGGATGCCCGTTCACATATTCTTAACGAGCTTGAATGGACGAGTTAACTCAGCAATCAAGTCTGTTTTGAAGGAGTTAGACCTGGGCCTAAAGAAACTCCATAAGGGCAGGGAGTCCTATAAAGGGATAGCTTGTAAAAAGAGATTCAAAAGAAGCTCTATTTGGAATGAAAAATAGCTAAGAGGATACCCCTAAACCTGAAACAGTTGCGACATGAGTACCAAAGGATGACATAGGCATATAACAAGGATACTCATGAAAAAGGGTCCTAGCCATGAAAGAACAATGGTAAAAACAAGGGACTAATGGCTTAGAATACCATAGTCCATGGAAAAATGTTGAATGCTAAGGTTAATGTGGATTGAATAAAGATGCCAAAATGTATTGGAAATTACAAAACCACCCTATTGGAGCAACAACACCTTGTAAGGATGAAAAACCTGTTCCAAGGCACAAATAAGTATGGTATTAGTTGATTGACATTTAAAACTATAGAAAAAGACCCACTTTAAGAAATATAATTTCTATAAATAGTGGAAAAATAAAAACAAACTCACCATTTGAACTTTTGAGCCATAAAAAGCAAATTTTACCTTCGACCTTTGTTCGATCATTGTGGACAATTGGACCAACGAAATCAAAATCGGCCAGTTGTAGGTAAGCCTACACCCTGAGCTCTTCATTTTGATCCAAGCAAATGTTAAGTTTGAGTCCAAATTCCATATTTAAAAGAATCCTATACTGTAGCACGGCGCATATGCGGGTTTCTGATATGGAAACTCGCAGATACGTGTTCTATACGCGGGTTGCCTAATTAGACAGTCGCGTATGCTGCGTGGAGAAAAAAAAGTTAAATATAATCAAAAAAATTTGAATTTTGATATGGAAATACTGAATCAAATTACTTGTTTTTGCTAGGTAAAAGATCGTTTTAGAATGGAGGGAAAGAGAGCACGAAATGATGGACCAATCGGCGTTCCAAAGTGCGCCCACTATACAGGCATTGCAGACCAGTGGGATACTGAAATTCTTTTGTACATCACCCATGTGGGCCAATGTCCGCATACTTGAGTTCATGGTAATTTATTGGGATCATGACTTGGGAATGTTCAACCTATAAGGTGAAACCTTAGAGCTTACCACTGAAGACATATATTTCATTACTGGGTTGTCACAATGAGGAGCACCGGTGAACTTGGAGGGCACTAGCAGGGGCGGTGACCCCTTAAGGGTCCAAAACTATGTAGATGTGTTCTGTACACTGGGTACTCAAAAAAGAGGAACCAACGTTCCAGTTGTAGATATCCAAGATTTTACTCTCCAGGTATTAGCTAGCACCATTGTGAGAATATCAGGATCCTCATCTTTACATTTGGCCACAAGGAACCAAATGAGGCTGGCAGTTGACTGTTTTAGAGGTGCTCTCTATGATTGGTGTTCAGGAGTTGCCCCCATCATGAGGAGACAACTATCCAACTATAAGAGGGGAAGGAAGAAAAACTTTGGCTATGCAAGCATATTAGTGGCATTCTTCTTCTTCGAGAGTGCCAGCATTGAGCCCTCCCATACCTCTACTGGTTAGATATCCACATCAGCCGAAGCTGAGCAGGTGGGGAGATGTCTTCCTCCGTCAAGGAGGAGGAGACTCAGTACACAGTGTCTATGATGATGACTTTTATACCTGGTGGGAATGACAGCTGCCAGTACTGGAGCAGTTTCCATATGCTAGGATGGACTTCCGAGGTGACTCCGACCTTGTCCTCCCTCCAGGAGGAGCATGGGGAGAGCTAGGTAAGTAATTTTTTAATTTTTTATCATTATCAAATTTTTATGAATTTTTCAAATGATAGATATATACATATGTACAAGCCTTAACCATATTCATGTTTCAAAATGCAGATATTGGACTGGTCTGCCCTGAAGGACACCCTCGCATGTTTGTTAGTCCTGTCGTGGGTGAGGATCCAGGATTGATCAGGGTACTAGAGGGGAAGCTGGCCAGGATAACCCAACGAGTACCTACCTTACGGATTGAGCATATCCCTATAGCCATGCAGGAGTTTGTAGTTGGGGTTCCACCGGTTTGGCTACGTCTTTTCAGACGAGTAGTTAGAGCAGTGCTTGTATACATAGAGGTGGTGGAGGCTGCCGAAGCCAAGGAGGCTGAGGAAGCCAGAGTGCAGAGGGACCATGGGGACCAAGGAGGTCCTAGTGACTAGGGTGGTCGTGCTTAGTTCTAGGACATTTTGATGGACTATGATCCACATTTTTGTACATTTTGTATATGATGAGATCTAAGGATCATGCTTGACCTATCTATGGACAGATATTTTACATATATATATATATATATATATATATATTGGTGTTTGTTGTCAGTTTATTTACAAGTGTTTTTCATATGTTTGTTGTATATTTTTATGAAATGTGTGTGAGATGCCAATCCAAAATGTAATTAGCATATGCATCAGTCAATGAATTTTGGTTTCGTGGAATATGATTGAAAGTAATAACCTCAAAATTTCTTTTCAAAAAACGAATTTGCATGAACTGGCGTAATAAGATAGGATTTCGTACCTGATAAGCTCGATTGAGCTCGGAAACCACCAACTTAGAGTCCAGGTGGACCTCAAGCTGGGTGATACCACATGACAAAGCATCCCATAGGAGCTCAATGATAGCCCTATACTCAGCAACATTATTAGAAGCAGGACCCAAACAAGCACCTCCCGCGGCAACAAGCTGTCCCGAGGGAGAATAGATAACCCATGCTGCCGAAGCTAGGTTACAAGTATGGCAACTGGTGCCATCAGCAAACCCTATATACCATTCAGAAGACATCTACAACAACCAGCAAATATATATAAAAAACAAAACTGACAGCCTAATGTACATAAAAATACATACAATAAAATTACAAGAAAAAGTGCTAAGCCTAAGCATAGTACTTCTTCAGGTAGAGCCCATTTCTAGGCTCAGGAAGCTTATTCCCATAAAAATCAACTAACTCATATGTGCCCTTACTCAATACTTTCGACATGACATAAGGTCCTAACCACATAGCCTTGAATTTTCCTACCCCCAGAGGTTCTTTATCTTGGTCCCAAAGCAAGACAAGTTCCCCTTCAGAAAAAACCCTAGGTTTGACCAATTTATCATACTGAGATTTGACCCTATTTTTATGAGCCTGATTAGCAGTCACCACATCTCTACATTGTTCATCAAGGTGTTCTAAATGTACCAAATGTTCCTCAAGCTCAGCCGTATCAGGTAACACATGAATGGCAATCTTTAGAGACGGGATTTCACATTCAATCGGAGTAACTGCTTCCACCCCATGAACGAGTTGGAAAGGAGAGAAACCCATAGCAGTCTTTATGTTGGTTCGGTAGGCCCAAAGAGCAGGATATAACATGATGTGCTAGTTAGAGTGGGCTGCATCAATTGTACGTTTAAGGATAGTTTTTAAAGTCTTGTTGACAGCCTCAACCTGACCATTTGCTTGCGGATAGTATGGAGAAGAATGTTCTTGTCTGAATCCAAGCATGGTAGTTAGTTCCGTCATCGTGTCATTTTGAAAATGACTACCATGGTCAGTGACAATCACTTTCGGTATACCGAACCGTGCAATAATATGATTGAATATAAAGAAAGCTGTTGTTTCCCTGTCGGCTCTGAAAGTAGGCATTGCCTCTGCCCATTTCGTAAAATAGTCAACAGCGACAATGATGTATTTATGCCCCCCAGCCGAGGCTGGGTTGCATGTCATGTAATCAATCCCCCATTTCATGAAGGGGCCTACCGAGACAATGGGAAATAATGGAGCAGGATGTGACCACATTTTCCTGGTGTAAAGCTGACACAGATGACAGTGCTTCACTGCTTCCACACAATCTTTAAAGATCATGGGCTAGAAATAACCGGCACGCAATATCTTCGGTGCCATTGCTAACCCAGATAAATGACCCCCACACACTCCGCTATGGGAATCATTCAGGACAATCTCCACTTCCTCATGGGTAAGACAACGACGTAAAATGGAATCTACCCCTCATCGATATAATGTATCTCCTATAATGAGGTAGTTCTTGGCATGAAGGCATAATTTGCATCGTTCCTCCCTTGAGGAAGCTGCAGGGTACTTCAAAGTCTGGAGATATATAAGAATATCTTCGTACCAACGATCAGAGGTGGATATTAGGAAGATGTGCTCATCTGGGAATGAGTCATCTTCAACCACTACATCTTCTTCAGTAGGAAATTCTGCTATAAGTTCAACAAAAACTAAGGACTTCTTAGACTTAGCGGATTGGAAATCCAAGTCAAACTCTTGGAGACTAACTATCCATTTGTTAAATTTTCACCCAACAATCCCTCGGGATAAAACATATTGGAACGGATTTACATCTGCCACTACTATGGTGGTCCTCAGCAAAATGTAGTGACGTAACCTCTGCACAGCATAAACAGCTGCTAAGGCTAATTTCTCAACGTGGGAGTATCTAAGTTCAGGTCTGGCCAAAGAACGGCTAAGGTAATAAACAACATGCTCAACAAGCTTATCGTCCTCCTGGACTAGTACTACCCCAATGGTTGACTCTGACGCGGCCAGATATAATATAAAATCCCTAGAATAATCTGGTGGACATAATAAGAGTGCCGACAGCAAAGCTTTTTCAATGCCTCAAATGCAAGTTGTGCGGTTTCGTCCCATACAAATGGGGTGTCCTGTTTGAGCAGGCGCATGAAACCCTTAGTGATCTTGGCATAGTTAACAATAAAACGTCGAAGAAAATTAGAATTTCCTTGCAGGCTTTGAAGTTGCATGAGAGAACGAGGAGGAGGCAGATTTACAATGGCCTCAACTTTCAAAGGATCCACCTGGATGCATCTACTAGAGACAATGAACCCGAGCAATTTTCCTGACTCGACGCAAAATACATACTTGTGGGGATTCAAGCGAATTTTATAATATCTGCATCTTTTAAATATCAACCGTAAATGATCTGGATGTTGGATCCTCTTATGAGAATGTGTGGGCAGATCATCAAGGTATGGTTCAACAATGGCTTTAATGTCATGAAAAGAAAATTTCATAGCCCGTTGAAAGGTTGCCACAACATTTTTCAATCCAAAGGGAATTTTCTTGTACGCGAAGGTACCCCAAGGACAAATGAAAGCAGTTTTATGTTGGTCTTCTAGTTTTATTTGAATTTGATTGTATCCAGAGAAACCATCGATAAATGAAAACATCTCACTTCCCGCACATGCATCTATGATCTAGTCTATAAATGGTGTGGGGTAGTTGTCCTTAGGACAGGATTTATTGAGGTCTCTAAAGTCTGTACAAACACGAATAGTCCCTTGCTTCTTATTAACAGGAACAGGGTTGGATACCCATTCTGTCAAAGTGATAGGATATATAAAACCAGCCCTCAATAGCTTTTCAACTTCATCTTTAACAGCCGCTGCTTTGCGCGAGTTCACAGGTCTTAATTTTTGTCGAATCGGCTTGGCATCAGGATATGTTTGGATTTCATGTTGAACAATCGATGGATCTATGCCTGGCATCTCCTCATATGACCAAGAAAAGACATCACGGAATTCCTTAAACAGGGTTGTATAGATGGAAATCTCTTTAGGAGAGCAGTTTGCACCTATATATATGTTTTCCACGACATCCAGGTTTACAGAGATGTTAATAGGTATAGTGGCAGAAATATTTGCCATATTCCCCTCGGCAAACAGTCTTTCCCTAGGCAAGGGATTGATAGGTATATCAACATCTTCTGATAGTCTCATGCGAAACTCTTGGTTTTCTATTCTGCTTAGTTCTGGAAGAAAATAGGATCGATGATGAATATCCTCACAAATCTTATCTCGTCCACTCATGGCTTCCAGAATAGCTTCATCGGAAGGTAAAACCATGTCTAAACAATCTATAGAATGCAAAGAGTTTTCCGCCCATACGGGAAAATAGAATTCTTCTAGATCTTTCGAGACTATTAGGGGATCTGGAATGGGATGAGCAGTGGCTTGAGTGATAGCTTGATAAGCAACCTCCACTGCTGATAAGGGCACTTTCGGTTCATGGGGAGTTGGGAGAACCCAAGGATTAGTCCTATCAATAACCGTAGCTATGGAATTCCCCACACTAGTAGAACCAATATAATTAACCGGGGCTGGAAGATCAAATGTGCCCATCAGTGATGTGTACATTCTGGCCCCCAAGCTCTATGGAGCAGGTTTGACCTGATCAACCAATGGCACAGCGGACTCATTAGACTCTAAACGACCTTTTCAGGTAAAATTAAGTTGGTCAATAGTAATCAACTTGCTCTCATGTGGAAAAACCACTACACGAAGAACGACCAATGCAATAGAAGACATCGCATAAGTCCAACTCCTTCCCAGAAGCAAATTGTAGTCCAAAGGAGCATCAATCACTTCTACTTCAACAGACACTGCTTTGCCTGGCAACTTAATCTCAAAAGCCGGCAGGATACCATGTGGATGGAAGGATCTTTCATCAAAAGCAGTAAGCAAAGTGTTTGATGGGACCAGTTCTGGGGATCCAAGAGCTTTCCAACAGGTCAAGGACATAACACATGTAGAGGCCCCCTCATCAACAACTTCCCTTCCAATGGTCTTACCACCATGGATGACATCTATTGATAGGGCTACATGGTAAGGCAGGCGAATTTTAACATCAGATAAATGATATTTTGCCATGAGACTCGAAGAGTCCATGCTGCCTAAAGCTACTAAGAGGGCATCCCTTTGAACAGGACAACTTTGTAACACCTCTAAAGCTGACATTGCACATGGGGTTTGAGCTAAGTCTTCAACTACGGAGTAGTTCGAAGCAGCCCTAGCGTTTGGGTTGTGCAAGGTATTCTTGAATACATCTTTTGGTATCTTCGGCATAGTTTCAGCAGGCTTCTCTATTGTGAGAGGGTTAGAAGTTTCACCTACAACTGTACCCTTCTCAGGAGTCTCTTTCTCATAGTTTTTGTTCCTTGTCTACAACAAAGTTGAAGATCGAACCATGTTGATATAGTTTGGGTCAAGGGTAGTTTGAGTGCCCCCTGCTACATTAGAAGCTGAAGCAGAGTTCTGTCCTTGGGGAAAAGGATCCTTTAGGACAGCCGGTTGTTGGGCTTTAAGGAGCTTCTAGGCTTGATCCATAAGGGGACAAAGGTGAGTAAGGTGGTCCTCTTGGCACAACTTATAAGGGAACTTGACCTTCTTCTTTTCTTTCTTGCCCCCATTAGCATTGTTCGCGGGCTTTTGCTTGTTTTGGTTTCCCTCTCCCTTCTTACCTTTCTTTTTCTTCCCATCGGGCTGCTGATTGCCCTTTTGAGAGGTTTGTGCAAAAACATTTGCACTCTGGGGGGAGGGGGAATCCTTTGCTACCTCCACCGTAGATTTCTTGACAGACAACTGGTGAATTTTCTTAGCCAAAGACTCTATGGTGGGAGAGTTAACAGACCCAACCACACCATCGGCATGGGGTCCAAGATTAGGCTTCTCCGCATCATGTGAAGGCCTTGGTGCCTCAGGGATAATCTCATACAAGATCCCAGATTGTGAATAAATCAAATCCAGTTGTTGGGCCCTGAGAATGGCTTCTGTTTCATTCGTCACTCCTGAGGTGGATACGTCCTTAGATATGTAGGGAAACAGGGATTTAAGGAACCACTCTAAAAGGAACTCAGGAGGAATAGTGGCTTTTATAAGGCTCGTTCGCCTCCTCCACTCTTGGATGTGATCCGAGATGTGGGGAGCCTTGTTTTTTCTAAAAGTAGACAACAAGTCCGTTCCAAAATCATATAAGACAGGAAGCTGAAAGTGGCTAAGACATGCACTAGCCAAGTCCCAGAAACTACTAAAAGCAGCAGAAGGCAATTCAATATACCATTTTGCCGCGGTACCTGTCAAGGTTCTTTGGAACAGCCTCAACCTAACTAAATCTTCATTCAGCGAATTCGAAGAACACCATAAATGGAATGTGGTGGCATGAGCCCTAGGATCTTCACCAACTTTTCCTTCGAACTTAGGGATGTCCGATGGCAATTTGGTGGGAACAGGTGGCCACAAGGGGTCATGCCTCACCAGGTCATTCATCAATTTTGAAAAATATGGAAAATTTAAAGTTTCCAGGAAAGGAATTTTGGGTCGAATCGGGGTACTAAATGTGCCATCTTTGGGATTAGAGGGACCTACCCCCGAATGCCCATGGGTAAAAGTGGGGTTTCCCCAAGCCATCGGTTGTGAAGTGGGAAGATTGCTCTGAAACAGATTCCATCCGTAAGCCACAAGATTGTGTGTGGGAGGTGCAATGTAAGAAGTTCGGGCCATCCCCATAGAAGTAGGGGTCTAGAAGATAGGAGCCAATATCCCTCCGCTGAACAACAAAAAGGGAGAGCTCGTATATGGGACCAAAATTGGAGTTTGGAAACTTTTCCCATAAGAGTTATTTCTCCCAAACTGCACTCCTACATAGGAAGGTGATGGACCTATGTACGAACTGGATGGGGAAATGTGCCCTCCATTCTAAGGAAATCCTTGGACAAATGTCGAGGATCCTACCGGACCACTCTGGGTAGTATATGGAAAGGAAGAAGGAATAGTAGGTATATTGGGGATCCCAGTAACCATGTCACCAGAAGTACCTACTAGGTTTTAGTGAACCGGTGGTTGAACCCCCCGGCTCGCTGGTGTCAAAGGTGTAGAAGGTAGACTAGATCTAGGGGAACTTACCAGGGGAGGTAGTACGCCTTCAACCAGAACGGTTGAGGTGAACACAAAAGGACTTTATTCCATAGAGGACATGATCCTACCCATAGGGACACCTAATACAGGTGAATCAAAAGGTTTAACCTGAATGATCACAGGATCGTTTAAATCAGTCAAGGGGGGGTTAAAATTTCTTGCAAAATCGTCAGTCTGCAATTCTTCTATCTCGACTGTATCAAGATCAAAATGGTTAGCTATCAGTTTTGGTTCACCAAGAAATTCACTTATCCCTACCGGTTCAAATGAACCATCTGTGTCCAATCTTCTCCTTTGTGGTAGAGGTGGAGGCTCCAATGTGGTGAGAGGAGGAAGGTTTCTCAACCTTCTTGACCTTCTAAAAGGTTAGTCCTCCACGATTGAAAATTTGACAAATCACACCCTAAGTCCAACTAAACACAGGAAAAACCACAGAGCATACACTATAAAAATCCTAAAGCCTCAAGCAATCAAACCAAGGTAAAATATATACTTTCCCGAAGAAAGCTGATGAGCGATTACTCGGAATCCTTGAAGTGGATCTTAGGCACAAGCGGAGGAATCACCCAACCACCCTCCTACACTTTCAACAAGGGTTACCTTCCAAGCCCATTCAAGGTGAACCAGAAATAGACTTCTGGCTTACCTAGGTATGAACCCTAAAATACAAGAGACTAAAGGCTACCTTATCTATACCAACAGTCTAGGGGGACAGTCGCAAGCCTGACTAGTACGCATGGGCAGGGTAGCTGAGCTCGAAACTCTATCTAGGACAGAATCCCTAGATGTGTAAAATTCTTGATCTATGCTTTGACAAGGATTTGGAGGGTTATCTCCTCTGTCCAAGCCTCCACGCGGCCTCGTTCTTGAATCCCATTTGAGAGGAGCTTCCCAGATACAGTCGATAAAATCAAGGATTTACCTAAAGAAAGGTCCACTACGTCTGAGTTTTATAACTTATGGGAAGTTTACACTTCCTATCCCGCAAGTCTAGCCTAAGCTAGTAGGTGAAAGGCCCCTAAAAACAAAAGATTACTAGTAAATTTTAATTATGCGTTCATTTTAAAGGGATGTTTCTTACTCAAAAGGAAATGGAGTGATGTACTTATGGTGTTTTTGACTGAAATAAGAAATAAATGAAAATAAAGGTGTATTCAAAGAAAATTACCACTATTTAAAGCAATCTTCTTTTCTTTTCTGCAAATATATATTGATGAACTGAATGCAAACGATAAAAGAAACTAAGACTATATTTTTTGTAGCTTTTGAGATTATATTTTTAAACTAAAATAAACACTACTTGTGCAAAAACAAAATGCAAAAGTTTGACAATGTTTTCTTTTCACTTTTAAAAATGCTCAAAACTCTACCATGCACCTAAAATGTACTATACTTGAGTAAACTTGAATCTAATGAACTGTATAAAAACACCAAATTGAAGTAAACAGGCTAACAGAACCAAGAAACAACCAACAAAGGAAGACTCGAAACCCTAGTTTGGGTGCACACAATGACAAAAATCACTGTAAACTCAACAAAGGCAAGTGATAACCAAACACTATTAAAAGACAGACTGGAAAAACCATGCCCAAGACCATGATCATTGATCTGGAAAGAGACACTTCACCCTATAACCCAAATAGGTCAAGCTACTTCAGCATGCAAACAAAGAATAATCCAAGTAAAAGAAAGTCAAGGGATTTGTAAAAAAGCACAAAGTGTGGTCACCAAAAGCTTTCAGACAAAGAGCACAGTATTCATCAAGAAAATAAACTCACAAATAGGAATTACACAAAGAGAGGGACAAGCAAACCCAATCCTAAAAAATCCCTGTTTCCAAGATTATATGCGACTGTATAGAAGAGCAACTCATGTACTGTACGCAACTATTCAATAGAGCAACCCGTGTATACAGGCCTCTATATGCGACTGTGCAGAAGAGAAACCTATGTACAGGTACAAAAATTTTCTCAAAAAGCAAGAAAAATCTACAAGACTTTCAAACACTGTGTCAAGTATGAAACAGGATAAAAGACCACACACATACTTCAAAGCAAAGACTGGTCAGGGGTGACAGAAACAACCTACAACAGTCTGGGCTCCCCAGCAGAGTCGCCAGTTCTGTTGTACAGGAATAAACACCTTATAACTGAAGGTCTAGGGTTACCAACATACTCAATAAACTTGCAGACAATTGACTCTAGAGTGCAGTAAATGAAATAGGAGGATGAGAAAGACTTACCCGATACACGATGGTTGATCTTAGCTTGTCCTCTTCCGCTCTGCTTCTCCTCCAAAGTCTTCAGGGATGCTTTCTCCTTCACCTGTCAAGGCTCAATCTTCCAAATACAAGATGATTCATATATATAAACAGGTAAGATAAATTATATACAGGACTGAAACATAAACATTTATCAAACCACAATACATGAGATACATTCAAGACACATATGGAAGAAGGATTCTCTTTATTAACAATAATGAAAGAGTTCAGATTACAACCCAACACCTGAGACAAGGACTCCTCTGCAACCAAAGGATTCTAAGTTCCACTGCTCCAAAGACTTATGTATAAACTCCACCAGCATAACTTTGCTCTCCAAGTGTATGTCCCAAACACCCTCCCCAAGGCCTGTATTTATACATGGTGAAATAAGGCAGTTTCAAAGGTTGAGGAGGTTGAGACAGTTAAGGAGATTAAGGTAAATGGCTTAACTAATCTCAAGTAATTGCGTGCTTTTATTTTTAATGTCAAAGGGACATATACACGGGTATCAATACTGGCAACTCGCGTATGACCTGCGAGTTGCTTTAAAAGTAACCCGCGTATACATCTATACACGACATGCAACAACCGACACTCACGTATAACACGTGAGTTGCATATCTAAAGAGTCGCGTATATGACTTGACATAGCTAAAGGGTAAAAATAACTAGCTGGATGGAAGATGAATGTAGTCCATAATAATCCCATCTATAGTGTTTTGGGCAACCCTCAATCCATAGATGTCCTTTTGTGTGCCAACATGAGGGATGTCGGCACTCGGACGGAGAGGTTCCATTCAGGTGGATAACACAGGGAAGCCAGTATAAGGCTCAATAAGGAAAGAAAAGCTCATGATAATGCAATTACAACTTGACATAAGGGAGTTCGAAGGGAAAAATACCAGTAAAAGATCAAGAGGAGTATGAGGCTCTTGCAAAATGTCATGGCAATACTATACAACAGACTCCCAGACCTAAGAGAGGACTCACAGCATGGGTATCAAATGCAAAGGGGATCTAACTAGGACACCCATGTATAGGAAAGCTCTACCATTCACATAATATCACTTCTAATGGTAGCATGAAGGTTTCGTGATACCATGGAATGGGTTCATACCTAAGGTTAAAATGAAACAGTCATAAAGTCATGCAAAATGCAAGTGGATGTGAAATTCTAACCTATATGCCAGTTTAGACATGATACCTATGATAGGAACGAATGGGTCAAAACCTTGGAGAGAGTGTACAAAAACTGGACCCTACATGACAACCATATTAGTCCAAAACAACCCAAAATAGTCAATAAAGAATCCAAACTATAGGATATAGGGAGGAATGATCATGACAACTGCACCCAAAGGAAACAATGCGATGAACATCAGGACATAAAAAGGAAAGTAAGGTGTAGACCCAACATTCATGCATCCACTACCACTCCCATAAGGGTGACCACCGATGTAAAGACCGAGAGAAGGGAGTCAACATCCTCCACAAATGGAGTAGAGGGTAGAATGTGACCACTCCCAAATCTATGAGCAGGGTAAGGGGCTGTGATGCCCCCAAGTCTGACACCAGGGTCCGTACTAGGACCAAGGAAGGGTGATAGGATATCAAGCATGCTGAAAATAAAAGGATCCAAACTCAAGAGAGCATAAATATACTTAAATAACCACGATCCCAAAGTCCAACTAGCGCACAAAGAGCACACTCCTAAGAAAATCTATAGCCAAATACAATCAAACCAAGGGGAGGATATGTGAGCTCCCGAATGCAGCAGGTATGTCTCGCCTAGGAGAGGCTTGAAACTCCCATACACTACAAGTGAAGGTAGGTAACCAATTATAGTGGTCCTCAGCTTCAACGCATAAAACGACTGTGATGTCCGACCTCTACCTGGCTAGGACACCTGTATAATAACCTTTGCAAAGTACCCCCTCGATAACCTAGATAAGGAAACTAAGGTCACCTCAATATAATCAATGCTCAGGTCGACAGTTGCAGGTGGGATTGACCATATGGGCAGGGTAGCAAAGCCTGAAACTCTCAAAAAGAGCCCCCAGATATGAATACAATCTTGGAAATATCTCCGGTGCTACTCAATTACAACCAGGGGTCATCCCAATCATAACCACTCACACTGCCTCATGCTTAACTCCCTTGTAAGAGGAGGATCCTGACAAACACTAATTATACCAAGGAATTTCACACACTCACCTGGACAGACACATACATGTTGTTGTTTAGTTGTCTTGGATAATTTACTCACAATGAACTATTCCAAGACCCTAAAACCTAATCTTGTTGGTGAACCCTATCAAATAAAATAGTGTAGTTCATTTTAATTAAGTGTTGATTTTAATTGGCTGTAATTACTCAAAGGGAAATGGCCGTGCAACTAATGACATGAAGAATCAATAGTGAAATAAAAGTGAACACCATAACAAACAATGCTAAGTACAATCTTTATCAAATGAAAAACAGGGTATGCCACTACAAGAGATGCATAGATATATATTCCTTTCTGAATGCAAATGCAATCATTCCTATATGAAAGCCTAACTAAAACTCTCATCCAAGCAATCCAATGCAACTATATCCTCAAATCCATATCTAAGATGAAACTAAGAGTGCAACTACATTGTATTTTCCAATATAAAAGAATGAAAAATGCAATAAAAGTCATCTAAAACTCTTAGTCTCTGCAGCAAGTATAAAAAACAATCCCAGCAAGACACTGAGACAAAAAAGAGTAATGCACTAATGGAAAAACAAAAAGGATAAATGAATAAAACTACTTTCAAAGAAAAATCAATGAAAAAGTGGTCTCTAGTCACAAAAGAAGCATCCAACAGATAACATCAAACCCAAGGAAGATCCAACCACACTCACAACCCACCCAATAACTTCCCACAACATCAAACTCACCAAAAGGGAGGATGTACATGACTGTTTAAAGAACAGCTGCGTATATACATGACTTTTGGCCAAAAAGTTGCTTGTATACATGGATTTTGGCCAAAAACCTGCATGTATACACGACTTTTGGCCAAAAATCCACATATGTACGCAAATTTTGGCCAAAAACCTGTGTATACAGAGAAGACAGTGGTAAAGAGCAGGCCAAGGGTCAAACCAATAAAGGGGAGTGTCAATGGATGCACATCCTATAAAATGCAACACAGAAACACGAAGAAACAAAGAGCAAGTCAAGAATATCAAGCCCATTGTTCCCGCAAACCCCCAAATAAAAACAAGGAACATCCCCAATGGGGTCGCCAATTCTGTTACGGAGAGAAATTCCTATGGCTTGGGGTACCACAACAGATGTCTTAACTCTGGAAATCAATCCTTTCCAATATGCAATAGAAATCAAATATCTAACACTAAAGGATTAGACCTCGTACCTTATTCCGGACGGTTGAAGCAGATCCTCGTTGAGCTTTCCAACTTCAGCTTGAAATGATTAATCACTTCCTCAACAACAAGTAAACAAGACAAGCATACTATATGTATTGGTGTTAGATCTATTCTAGCATATATAATCAACAATGTATAAGCATTTGAAATCGTCCATGGATAAAATATTCATTCAAACATACATTATTGGATAGGAAAAGATATTTCTATTAATATAAAATCAGAGACTATAATGGATACAACCTCTGTCGGCATGTCTACGAATCGAAGAAACTGAATCCCTCACTTGGGCCCCCACCACCTCAACCCTCCATCTCTCGATAGCAAGCTCATAAGCAAAAGGAAAGCTTGGGAAGAACACAAAAGTGCTCCAAGGGACAAAGGGATGCAAACTCAAGCACAAGTTCCAGAAACAATGGACTATAGTTTATTTGCTCTCAATTATCTTATATGCCTTCAATGTATCAAATAGTTCCTTATATATATTTTCAAAGGGGTAATCAAAGGTCGAAGCCGAGCGATCTCAAGGCATATGGAAGGCCAGGAGTCAAGTGAGTCAGATCCATGTCAAAAAAAAATCCAAAAGGATTTGTATTTTGTACATAGTTTTAGGGGTCAAACCCGTGTATATTTTTAGAATAATCAACCCATAGTTACCTACCTTAGACATTAAATTAATCATTTTTGTCTTATTTGCCTAGTTTCATGTGTCCCACCTTATGCAAGTTGTCATTTGCCTATCCATAGTGGTCAAAATTGCCTATTTTGACTCATGTAGAACATGGGAAACCTCAAGGAATCAATTCTACTTTATTCCTGGTCTCCTAGGTGCCCTTCTGCTTTTTCTACTTTATTGCTTGCTTTTTCAGTGCTTTAAGGAAATTGGGAAAGTTTGACTAGGTGAGGTGAACTAGTTTTTTTGTCCTCTACATAATCCACTCTTTTCTCCTTTGAAAAGCATGTATGAGTTGTCACTCCATCACTCTTTAGCTTGCCTAAGTGCTTTTGCCAATTCGTGAGCTCCATGACTGATTTAGAAACTACTTTATGCACCTATGGGGGAATTGCTTAATTTTAGTAAGCCTTCTTTTGAATAGATTCGAATTGCCTCCTCATGCATTCGAATATCCTATGTAATTATTTAATGCAGAAACCTATTATGTTACAGGGTTGGCTATTGTACACTGAGTTAATACATTTTAGTGTTCAGCTCCATTTTCAGTCTCTTTTGTGAGTGATTTTGCATGATCAATTGATAATTGTTGTGAGTAAAATTGTTCTATCACTGGGTTAAATTTCCAAATGGTATCAGAGCCATTGTAGATCAATTTTTCTCCTTCAAAATTGTTTTGCAGGTTTGACATCAGTGACTGGGAGCCTTCTACTGACAGCCAGGACAATTTCTAAGCTATGTATCAATCTCAGAAGATTATCTTGACTCCCTTCAACTTTTTTGAATGGAAAGCAGAGATGGAGATACTTTTGAGAGAGAAAGGCCTCTACAGGGTGAGTATGGAAATAGAAGCAGATCCTAATGCAGCTGCAGAGAAGATCAAATGGCACAACAGGAGGGATGAGGCCTATGGTCTCTTGTGTCTAAGTATTTCCAGAGACCTCCTTTTCCATCTTGATGGATTGACATCACCAAATGAAGTATGGGAGAAGCTTACTGATCTTTTTGGAAATACAGATGATATTAGGGGACATCAAATCGAAAATGAATTGATCTCCCTGAGTCCCAATAGCTTTGAATCACTGCAACTCTATTTCTCCAAGTTCAAAGCACTTGTTTTGCAGCTAAAACAATGTGGGATCGAAAAGAAAGATGATCAGCTAGTCTTGGCCATTATCTCAAAGCTTGGCCCTGACTATTCAGTGTTTGTTTCGACCTTCTATGCCACAAAGTTGACAGCTCAAACCTAGAAGATGCCTAGCCTTGCAGATTTCATGGAATCTCTCACACAAGAACAGGACAAGCTGGTGATGATGGGCACCATCAAACCATCCAAAGACCAAGCTCTGGTTGCTGGAGATTTGAAGGTGGATTCAAAAATCAAAAAGAAAGCTAAGAAGCCACCTAAGCAAAAGAGAGACAAGAACAAGTCTCCAGAGGAGCCACAAGGTTCCAAGAAGAACTACTAGAAGGAGAAAAACAAAGGAGAAATGAGCAAGTGCGCATACTGCAATAAGGGAAATCACACTGAAAGCTCTTGTATGAAGAAGCAAATAGACATGCTGACCCAACTCCTGGAGAAGAATGGCATCTCCCTTCTAGACAGCTCAAAGAAGAGAGAAGGAGGATCAAGTTCAGATGACAGAGAGAGAGTTCATGCATTGGTTGCTGGCACATCAAACTCACCCAGTTTTATCATTGATTCTGGAGCTTCAAGACACATGGTTTCGACCAAGGAGGAATTCTCCTCACTTGACATGTCAAAGGGACCACCTATAGTACTGGGAGATGACTCTCTCACTGAAAGTTTGGGCAAAGGGAGGATTGATATTGATCATGGTCAGTTCAGCAATGTGTTGTATGTGCCTGGTCTTGCCTCCAACCTTTTATCAGTGTACCAAATGACTCACATTGGGTCTCCAAAGAAGGTCATATTATCCCCTGATGAAGTTGAGATCACAGAGATCTCAAGTGGTAAAGTCATTGCAAAAGGAGTTGCAAATCATGCTCAAAAGGTATACATGTTCTCACACTTCCCACCCTACTCAAACCCCTCTACTCTTCTGATTCATGCTAATGAAGCAAGCAAGCTTTGGCATGAAATATTTGGCCACCTAAATTACAAGTATCTTTCTGATCTTAGTGAAAAAGATATGGTCATAGGGTTTCCCAAGATAAAATTTTCCAAAGGAGTCTGCCAAGGTTGTATCCTAGGAAAACACCCAGAGCATAAATTTGAGAGAGCTAGTCATGAGAGAACCTCTGCACCCCTCGAGCTGATCCACAGTGATGTTACTGGCCCATTCCCTCATATGTCCATGATTCAGGCCAAATATGCATTGAATTTCATAGATGACTTTTCCAGGTATTGCTGGGTTTACTTCCTGAAACACAAGTCTGAAGTTTTTGGCCTCTTCAAAGTCTTTAAGGCTTTGGTTGAAAACCAGTCTGGGAGGAAACTCAAGGTCCTCAGATCTGATAATGGTGGTGAGTATGTCAAGTCTAAGTTTATTAATTATTGTGTAGAT
This sequence comes from Pseudotsuga menziesii, assembly GCA_001517045.1. Lineage (NCBI taxonomy): Eukaryota > Viridiplantae > Streptophyta > Pinopsida > Pinales > Pinaceae > Pseudotsuga > Pseudotsuga menziesii. Next base: position 100,679 of record LPNX010589684.1, on the reverse strand, counting down.
GCGGGTATTCAGATGCAGCATTCTATCCCTTACACACCACAGCAGAATGGTGTTGCTGAGAGGAAGAACATATCACTGAAGGAGATGGCAACATGCATAATGGAGGCCAAAACTTTGCCACCAAAGTACTGGGCCAAAGCTATCAAATATGCGGCCTATATCCAGAATAGGGTACCTCACAAACAGCTTGATGGCATGACTCCTTTCGAAGCATGGAGTGGGCACAAGCCAGATGTGACCCATTTCAAGATTTTTGGCTCAAGGGCTTGGGCTAGAATTCCAACAAAAAAGAGAAAGGCTTTGCAGCCCCAAAGCCAAGAGTGTCTATTTGTTGGATACTCTAAAGATTCAAAAGGGTACAAGCTGATAAATTTGAGCACAAACAAAGCCTTCATTGAAAGGTGTGTTCAGTTTCAAGAAGAACTCCTTGCAGCAGTGGAAGTTGGAGAAACCTCTTCACCACCTAAACCTCTGAAAGTAAGTGAAGAGTTTGTTGAACATGCTGATTCTGATATGTCTGATAGTGATGAGTTTATTGTAGACCCTAACATCCCTACAATGCCAAAATGGGAATCCAAGACACTACATGCAGCAGGAGATCTAGCTGGGGATCCCAATGACCCAAGGAGGACTAGATCTCAATTTGAGAGTGGTCTGTGCATGAAGGATCCTATGTTTGCTGAGAAATGCTATTTGATGGTGGAATATGATCCTCAAACATATGAAGAAGCAGCAGGAGATCCAAGATGGCAAGAAGCCATGAAGGAATATTTCAGCTCACTCCAGAAGAGCAACACATGGGAGCTAGTGGATCTTCCCCCAGGGAGGAAGTTAGTTCAATGTAAGTGGGTCTACAAGACCAAATTTGCTGCTGATGGTTCACCTTTGAAGTATAAGGCTAGATTGGTATCCAAGGGCTACTCACAAGTTCATGGCATAGATTACAATCAGACCTTTGCACCAATGGCAAATATGGACTCCATCAGGCTAGCCTTAGCCATTGCAGCCTCAAAGCAATGTGAGGTACATCACATGGATGTAAAGTGTGCCTTCCTGAATGGAGATCTCACTGAAGAGATATATATGCAGCATCCTCAAGGATTTTCTACTAACCCTTCTCTTGTGTACAGGTTGAGAAAGTCATTGTATGGGCTAAAGCAAGCCCCCAGGGCTTGGTATGCCAAGATTGATAGCTTCTTGCTATCACTGAATTTTGTTCGGTGCAAATCAGATCCAAATGTCTATTTGAAGTTAATTAATGGTTCATTAATGATCATTGTGTTATATGTTGATGACCTCCTCATTACAGGAAGCTCAAAGGATGAGATTGCTTCCTTGAAGGGTGCAATGAACCAAGCCTTCTCCATGACAGATTTGGGGCTCTTAAGCCAATTTTTGGGGCTTGAGATTGCTCAAACCAAATATGGAATCAAGGTGCACCAGTCCAAATATTCCTTGGACTTGCTGAAAAAATTCAAAATGAAGGATTTCAAACCAAGCAAGACTCCTTTCCTTTCAGGAGTGAAGCTGGAAGAAGCTAATTCTTCACCTATGGTAAACAATACACTGTATAGGCAATTGATTGGATGTTTGTTGTATCTTACACATAATAGACCTGATATTTCTTATGTAGTAAGTGTGGCTTCTAGATACATGGATAAGCCTCATGAGATCCATTGGAAAGCAGCCAAAAGGATCCTTAACTTTGTTCAGGGAACAAGGACACATGGGATCTTCTATAAAGCAAAATCTGATCCTGATTTGATTGGATTTACTAACAATGATTGGGCAGGTGATAGCACAGACAGAAAGTCCACATCGGGATATGTGTCCATGCTTGAAGAAGGGCCAATCAGCTGGTCAAGCAAGAAACAGAGTGCCATTGCACTCTCATCTACAAAAGCAGAGTACAAAGGAGTTGTTAATGCAGCAACTCAATGTTTATGGTTGCAGGGTTTACTTGGAGAGTGTGGTTTCGAATCAAAGTACTCAACTACCATCTACTGTGATAACCAGAGTACCATTCGAATCTGCAAAGATCCAGTTCAGAATCAGAGAACCAAACGCATTGAGATCCATATGCACTACATCAGAGAGCTTGTGCATGATGGCACCATTCACCTACTCTTCTGTTCATCTTCAGAACAAGTAGCTGATATCTTCACCAAAGAATTTTGTGAGAAGACCTTCAGCAATCCCAAATCACTGCTGGGGATTGCTGATCATGCTGTGAAGCATGAGTGAAGATAAGATTTCCAAATTTTGTTTTACAGTCCATGTTTAAGGGAGGATTTTCCCATGTGGTTTTTGCCTCTTTCCTTGTTTAAATGGACATGCAGTATGTAAAGGGTGACTAAGCCTTGTTGCTAGGCCCTATAATTTTATGATATATTACTCATAAGTCAGGCTTAAGGGGGGATGTTAGAATAATCAACCCATAGTTACCTACCTTAGACATTGTTGGGATGCGTACTCTAAGGATCATTAGTTTTGGTAACTCCGCGGTTATTGAGGAAGTTTGTAAGTGGAGTTACGGGTCAAAATAGTCTTAGGGGTGTCAGGGTAAGTCAAAGCCCCTTTTTGTAATAAACCCATGGTTTAAATCCAGGGTTTAGGGTTTTGGGTGCCCATGGCTTGAAGCCATGGTTTTGTAATAGCGCGATGTATAAATAGGCATTTTTGTAAATAAGAAAAGTTAGGCTTTTGATGTAAAGAAAGAAAGGCGAAGCTAAGGCTAATTGTGTAAGGAAAGGTTAAGTCCCAACTGTGTGCGTCGATGACCTCTGCAACTGTGTGCACAGAGGTTTTTGTAAGAAGATTAAGAAAAGATCTGCAGCTGTGTGCATAGAGGCCTGCTGCTGTGTGCGCAGCTTGAAGGGACTGAAGGGATCTACAGCTGTGTACGCAGATCAAACTGTGGTTTTGTAGCACGTTGAATAAAACACAATTTTGTGGACGTAACCCCTACACTGGGGGTGAACCACGTTATATCTAGTGTTGTGGTTTCTTGTGTTGTTTCTCTTTCTGTTGTCTTTTATGCATTAATAACTGTATACATTTGATAAATTAGATCACTGCTAATAACAAGCTTCGCTGTGAATTCCCTGTAGTGGGTTAAGCAAGTCACGGTTGTTTATCTATCTGCAAAGTTATATATGAGTGAATGATAAAGCTGTGTAATTATTGATTAATAAGTTTATTAAAGGCTAAGGTACAGTAATATCCCTCTCTGCTTGCAGAAACCTGATTCTGCGGCACCCCATAGCTGTTTCGGGTGAGACTGCAACCTACGCGTAGGTTGTTGCCAAAAGGGCCAACACTGTGGGTCTTTTGTTGGTGTGACATAAAAGGATTAAACCTGGTTCTGCCCTATTGCCCAACAAATTGGTTCCATTTCCGGTTGAACTCAGTATCTACTCAAGAGGGGTTTATGTCGTACCTCGAGGGCTATGTTTTGGAGGCCCTCTGTGACGGAAATTGGTGATTGGTTTGCTAAGACTTATCTGAAATTCACGCAACAAGAGAACACAAATCCACGTTGTAGCGCACGTGACTTTTTACAAAGGTATGTTTTTTGTGATGCTTATGCAATTTTCTTTGGTAGTATCCACATAGAGTTGCACCAGTGGTTGTCTAGGTTAACAGAGAGAAGGACGAACTTCCAAGCTCAACGGGTTCCCATGTGGACCCTCGCAAGGGTCACTCTTGTACAACACGTGAAAAATGAGGTATCCCATGCTGTTGATTTCTAGACGACGCGAACATTGGAAGCGTTCAGACTGCTAGCTTAGTCATACTAACATATGTTTGCAAGTGATAATACCTTCGACGACCAAAGTGGTTTGCTGCAAAGTGGAAAATGGTACAAAAGAGATTTTGACTCCTATTCCTTAGGTCATGCTACCGCATCTTCCCCTGTAAATCCTGAAGAGTCAGACTCTGAAGAAAACCCTCCGGTCACCCCGCAGCGAAGCCCTATTACCCCTAAAATTCCATCACAGTCTGATAGTCAACCAAGTCCAAGTATTCCGGCCACAGGTCAATCTTCCCTCGTAACCCCCCCCCCATCGACATCCGGTCCTCCTCCCAACCCTCCTAGAACCCCCATGGCCCACCTCACTGATGACATCAAGATGCCCATATTCAAAGGCACGGGATCAGAAGACCCCGAACAGTTCTGGTTTTTATGTGAAGCAGTATGGAACGTGAAGAATATTACAGACCTGGATGTGAGAACTGCGCAGCTCATTACTTCTTTCCGGGACCAGGCTTTGACCTGGTTCAGGAAATTCTCCAATACTCAGAACCCTACTTTAAATGAGATTAAGGCAGCCATAACCAAAGAATTTAAGAAGCCTAAATCAGAATCGCAGAGCATCACTGAACTAAAGGAGATTCAACAGCGGCGCGGTGAATCCGTGTGGGACTTTGACCAGAGATTCAAAGTTCTACTAGACCAAGTCAGCTTTACCATTAGTCCTGCACAGCACAAGAAATGGTTTATCATAGCATTACTTCCACATATCAGAACTCTGCTCATGCAACAGAAGGTTTCCGACCAGCAAGAGGCTCTGGAAATTGCAATGAAGCTAGAGACCGCCCCCGTCGGAGATAATTCTTGTATTGCTCAATTCCAAGCGCAGCTAGCAGCCATGGCCCTGGAGCTTCGCGATATGAAGAAGGCTAAAACCAGTCGAGAGGATATCTGGTGTACGCAATGTCGAATAGAAGGTCACGATAGGGACCAGTGCCCCGTGGTCAGAACTTACCTAAATACGGGTGCACCAAACTAATTCAATCTCGGTGTTCTATATTGTGATATTTGTCGAACCACTGGCCAACATCACCCTAAAAACTGCCATCTTCTCCAGAGATATGTTCAAGTTCCTAAGAACCCCTACTGCAAGTTCTGTAAGTTAGTAGGGCATAATGAAGAGGAGTGTCGTAACTATGACCTCATGCGAGAGCACATCTCTGACACCTACCGAGTGCAAAATGAAGCCCAGAATAATGATGGCCATGGTTACCACGGCGGTGCCTCTGGAAGAGGTGCCTTTGGAGGTCGCAGCCGTGGTGGTATGACCGGTAGAGGTAGAGGTCAGGTTGTGTGCTACAATTGTAACCAAGCTGGCCATTTTGCTTACGACTATCAGAACCCCACCATAACTTGTCGGTATTGCCGCGCAGTCGGCCACGTGATTGAACAGTGCCCCCAGCTCATAGCCAAGATTCAAGAACACAGTAGTGGCCCTATCCAGAGTATTCAGTTGATTTTCGTTGAGCAGAGACCTACTGCATCCGTCAATGTGGTCACCTGGAGTGGAGCTACGACGCACATTTAGAATACGCAGAAACAACCTATCGAGGTGTGCGCGCGTAAGGCCTCCGAGAACATCCCAGTACTTGCCACTGTGAAAGACCAAGCACTAGTCAAGGCAGCCCAGTGTAATATTGTTGACCCTCACACAGCAGCAGTACCTGCGCGGCAACATCAGCCGGCCTCACAGCCGCAAGATGCTTCGACGGATAAAGTAAGTACACTCTCCTCCTTTTTACAGAGTTGTATGAAACTCTTGAGGAATCATAATGCTTTAAAAGAGATACAAAAAGTTATTGCTGTCACATACCCTCAGAGAGGAGTTGATCAGGAGAAAAATGTTAGTCATGTCCGAAGAACGGGAAGGGAAATGAGATTGAATGTTCAGATAGGGGAATATGATATGACTGATGTCATTTTGGATCTTGGATCAGAAGTTAATGTCCTTCCCAAGCAGACCTGGGGACAAATGGGAAAACCTTCCCTGGCTTGGTCACCTTCACAACTGAGATTAGCTAACTAGCAAAGGATTGTGCCCCTAAGGAGACTTCTTAGTGTTCCAATAGATATTGATGGGGTAATTACTCTAGCGGATTTTGAAGTTATTGAGATCATTGATGACAACAACCCTTATCCAGCCCTGTTGGGAATCGAGTGGGCCATGGAAAATGCTGCAATCATCAACCTTAAAAGGAGACAGATGACCTTCGAAGGAAATGGTCTACGAGTTATCATACCCCTTGACCCATCCCAAGGAGAAATATATACAGAACCAATCAAAGACGAAGGGGAGCAGGATACTCTAGACCACATCTACAACATTACAACCAAGGAAGAAGATTATGTCGACCCTGATGCCGATGGTGTAATCGATTGGCAATGTGATAGCTCCTGCATGTCTGATTCAGACGATGGTCTAGAGAATTGGCAGAATCGACTGTACGAGCTACATGGCCATAGGTGTGCACAAATCACTAAGTCTCTTAGATGCCTTAATGCTCAGCCTAGAGAGTTGCCTACACATGTTGGGTTGACAGAACCTGGAGAATTTATTGCACATTTCTCAGAACAAGTACCTAAGTTACAAAGAATGCAGACTCTGGAGACAACATTGGGAGCTACAGCAGCATGGTGGACCGATCACAAAAAGTCTACTCCCAATTGGGGAGCCTACCAGAAATTTCTGTGCCTCAAATTCATAAACCAATTCCAAGAGGTGCAAAGTAAGTTCAATGGGCAGACTAGCCCTCAGGACCATTTGAGGCAATGTTATGTAGCATGGGAAAACATACCTCGCAAGGAGTGGGTGCATAAGTTCATGCACACCTTGGAACCTATAGCAAAAAACTAGTATATGGAGGCCGAGCCCCGACACGGAATTGAATACCAAACCAAGGGACAAAACCAAGAACCCAGTCCATCAATCCTAGCAGTCCTGTCGATGACATTCCCAGGACGGGTCGAAGGGAAATATTGTGCCAAGGGTGCTGGTTGTCACGAAGCTCAAACCATGATTCTGTCGAAGACCAAAAACACAGCGCAGCTTAAAATCCGACCGTTGGGAAGCAGCCAAATTGGCGACGGTAGTGCTTTAATTGCCTTAAATGCCTGTACTAAGAAGATTATCGGAAATCGAGCACCACTTGGACAAGATTTTCATCAGATTTGGTGCCTTCAATGCACCATCCTGCTCGATTTGATTGATGGCATGTATAAGAAGATGCCTAAGTTAGGGAAAATTGTATTCTGCATTTCTTTAAGATTTACGAGTGAACCCATGACAACAGAATGAGAACTTGACGATTTAGTAAGAGAATTCGAGCAAGAGGGTCTGATAAGTTGCTCTAATCGGCCACCTGCCTCTGCTCCTTGTGGAGAAGCTCACCCAGCACCACCACGGCCGATGCAGACATGGTCTACCAGGAAAAAGTCTAGAACTGAAGTTCGCTCCAAGCGAAACCAAGACTGGCATAGGAAAACAGGGCAAACGCCAGCAGATCATCCTATGGATCCCCCATTAGAGGAAATTTGGGTTCTAAAATGGGACTTATAAGAAAATGTGCCAAAATAAGTTTTTGTGAGTTTGAATTCAAGAACCAATAGAATTTCAATAAAATAAGTCAACCATAATGGTTGAATTGACATATTTGTCATTACAAAAAACTACTTTTTTTGTTCATATTTTCGACATATCTCATTGTGTTTTTACTCAAATTTCAATCAGGAGAGCTTGTTGGATGCGGAATTTGATTCCACATCCAATGAGTACCCACACTACATACTTTTGATGGACCCCGCTACCCCAAAAACAAGAAATACTTGAAAAAATGTGATGATGATGTCATCATCACGTTTTTTCAGGTATTTCTTATTTTTGGGGTAGTGGGGTCCATCAAAAGTATGCAGTGTGGGTACTCGTTGGATTCAGAATCAAATTCCACATCCAACGAGCTCTTTCGATCGAAATTTGAGTAAAAACACACGGAGATATGTCGAAAATACGAACAGAAAAAGTAGTTTGTTTCTTTCTTCCTTCAAAATTAATCAATATTATTTTATTATTTTAACTATTATTTTATTATTTTCCTTAGGAGGCCCATTTTAGACCCCAAAATTCCTCTAATGCCAGTTCCGCACAGGTCCTGACTGGGGGTAGGGAGAACATTGCACCACCGCGGCCACCGTATCTACAACTTGTTCAACCAGGCACCGAGCTACCCCGTCAAACAAAGAAATTCATGTTAACCACACCCTCAATGCCACAAGGAGTTCAGCTGATCAAAAGTATGACAGGGAAGATCGATTGGCTTAAGTACAACGATCACGACACAAATTACCATGGAAAGTTTCCACAGTTTGCACCAGCAGAATACTTGCACCGCATCAAATACCCAGATAATAATGTGACACTACTGGAAGTACAACCGTGGGCTGCAGGCCTGGACAAAGCTGGCCTACTCAAGATGCTTGATATTCCACATTTCGGTTGTGACATACATGTGACCGTAGTGGCCAAACAGTTGCTAGCGTTAGTGCATGACGGCTATTTATGGGTAGGGGACCAGCAAATTCCTATTGATGCCACACTCATCCATAAGATCACAGGTTTACCAATGGCAGGACCTGATCCGGGAACTGAATTTCCTTCCAAACATGAGGATACAAAGCTCGCTCAAACTATGAAAGAGCGGTTTGGCCTGACAAAGGGGAAACGGGGGTATCACACTTTCACAATTCGGGAACAGAACATTTGCTTTGCAGCTGAACTCGTAGCCTGCAAACTCATACGGAAATGCAGGCCAACTGAAGTACCTGCTCTAGTTATCCGGATTGCTATGAACTGTGCTGAGGGGTATATTTACAATTGGGCCGCATATCTTGTGAAGGAATTCCTGGAGGATGCCCGCGACGCACAGGAAAAAGGTAGACCTTTTCATTATTCCTAGCTATTAATACTTATTGCATTATTCAGGTGGAAAGAACCCACCGAAGCTCAGTTTGTAGAATTAAACCCAGGCATGCCAAGGGCAGTGAGGTACACCTCCCTATGGATATCCTCAGATAAGGTATCTCAGCAGATGACAAACACTGTGTTCATCTTTTATGCCATGAGTATCCACTATGAGATTGTACGAACACCACGGCTTACCAAATAGTTGTTCTCTAAATATGAGGGCGCCGTGAACTTCAGTGCCAATATACATCATGTTTTCATTCAAGCCCGTGCAGATCCGTGACATCAATGGTTTAAATTACCATATGTAGTTACCGAACCAGATATCAGGGGTATAGTTCAGCAATGGCCAACTGACTGTTTGAAAGATATAGGAAAAAAACCCTCTATTCCAGTTCCCCTAGATACCAATATTGGCGCAGGTAACAGTCACGCGCAGCAGCAAAAACCGTTAGAAGATAGCGAAGACCTAAGTGATTCGCAGCTAGATGGCAACGGCCAGGGCGGAGATGGTGGATAGGATGAGGAGTCGATCAAGACCATATCAGATCCTAACCCATCAACCAAGCACAAGTCACCAGACGCAGCAGAGGTAAACAAGCCACAGTCCTGCAAAAAGTCAAAAGTGTCGAAGGACAAAAATATTGAAGCAGAAGCCTCTATAACGTTGGATGAGCTGGAGCAAGCTCTAGAAAAATATACAGGAATGCTTACTAAACAATGGTTAGAGTTTGCAGAACTACATCTTGCTGGGCTCACAGGTATAGCAAACAGGGTTTCGGAGCTCAAAGAGTTAGCAGCACAGTCAGCGACCAGTACTGTGACAAGTAGTACTACAGCACCCACGCAACAGGATATTAGGCAATGGCCACCTAGAGATAACCGAGGCCAAGTATCAAGCGCAGCTCTGATCCTGACTGATGCAGATTCCCAGTCACAGATGAGTATGATCATAGGGATCGATTATACAAAGATGTCCATGTTAGAATTACACCTCTGCCAGCTCGCTATTACAAAGGAGATCCATGCACGAGACCAATTGTCCCAAATCCAATTGGGAGATACCATCAAACAAAACAAAATGTTTGCAGCATGACTGGAAGAAGTAGCACAACAGAAGAAAGATGCTGAACATAAAACAACTACACTGATGCGAGCACTGGACGAGGCATGTCAAAGTATTTCTGACTCTGACATACAAGGAGAAGAGGAACCAGAACAGAGAATCGCTAAGCTGAGAGACTATGCCCAGTAGTCTCGCAGTGAGATTGAATGGTTGAAGACAGAACACCAGCACTAGATCGCAGAACTTCAACTGTGCATCCCTCCCGAGACTCCAACAGAGGCCCGAGAACAACGCCATAGGGACATCAAGGCTTCAGCAGCAAAGATATCAAATACTATGGCCAGTGTCGCAAAACTGATGGAAGACAGCATCGAAGCATGGGCGAACCTACAGGACCATCAAGATGTAGGTAAGATCCAGGAAACCATCAAGTTGCGCCAGGCCGAATTAGATGCAATCATAGTAGAAATCAAGACGCTTCCACCTATGCAGAAGATGGCTAAAGTGAAGCACAGCAAGGAACTTCAGTAGGAAATTGAGTCCTGCAGGACAAAGGTAACACTGCAGGAGAATTCGCTACAGCCACTGGTTGATGAAGCATTGGAATTGAGTAATACTGCAGAGAGCCAGCTCAAACTTCTGAAGACCTACGACACTTTTGCGCAGGAACGAGCTAACACAGAATCACCCTCAGTGTTACAAGAGTTGGTGGAAAAGGAGAAAGCAGCTAATGACATACTACACAACCTCACCAGTCGCTTCTAGATCCTTGCGCAGAAGATTCTCCCACCAGATCCGTCGCAGAGTGTCCCGGGACGAGCCACTAGTGAGTCTTAGGGGCCTATTGGGATGCGTACTCTAAGGATCATTAGTTTTGGTAACTCCGCAGTTATTGAGGAAGTTTGTAAGTGGAGTTACGGGTCAAAATAGTCTTAGGGGTGTCGGGGTAAGTCAAAGCCCCTTTTTGTAATAAACCCATGGTTTAAATCCATGGTTTAGGGTTTTGGGTGCCCATGGCTTGAAGCCATGGTTTTGTAATAGCGCGATGTATAAATAGGCATTTTTGTAAATAAGAAAAAGTTAGGCTTTTGATGTAAAGAAAGAAAGGCGAAGCTAAGGCTGATTGTGTAAGGAAAGGTTAAGTCCCAGCTGTGTGCATGGATGACCTCTGCAGCTATGTGTGCAGAGGGTTTTGTAAGAAGATTAAGGAAAGATCTGCAGCTGTGTGCGCAGAGGCCTACTGCTGTGTGCGCGGCTTGAAGGGACTGAAGGCATCTGCAGATGTGTGCACAGATCAAACTGTGGTTTTGTAGCACGTTGAATAAAACACAGTTTTGTGGACATAACCCCTACACTGGGGGTGAACCACGTTATATCTGGTGTTGTGGTTTCTTGTGTTGTTTCTCTTTCTGTTGTCTTTTATGCATTAATAACTATATACATTTGATAAATTAGATCACTGCTAATAACAAGCTTTGCTGTGAATTCCCTGTAGTGGGTTAAGCAAGTCATGGTTTTTTATCTATCTGCGAAGTTGTATATGAGTGAATGATCAAGCTTTGTAATTATTGATTAATAAGTTTATTAAAGGCTAAGGTACAGTAATATCCCTCTCTGCTTGCAGAAACCTGATTCTACGGCACCCCATAGCTGTTTTGGGTGAGACTGCAACCTGCGCGCAGGTTTTTGCCAAAAGGGCCAAAACTGTGGGTCTTTTGTTGGTGTGACATAAAAGTATTAAACCCGGGTCTGCCCTATTGCCCAATAGACATTAAATTAATCATTTTTGTCTTATTTGCCTAGTTTCATGTGTCCCGCCTTATGCAAGTTGTCATTTGCCTATCCATAGTGGTCAAACTTGCCTATTTTGACTCATTTAGCACATGGGAAACCTCAAGGAATCAATTCTACTTTATTCCTGGTCTCCTAGGCTCCCTTCTGCTTTTTCTGCTTTATTGCCTGCTTTTTCAGTGCTTTAAGGCAATTGGGAAAGTTTGACTAGGTGAGGTGAACTAGTTTTTTTGTCCTCTACATCCTCCACTCTTTTCTCCTTTGAAAAGAATGTATGAGTTGTCATTCCATCACTCTTTAGCTTGCCTAAGTGCTTTTTCCAATTCGTGAGCTCCATGACTGATTTGGAAACTACTTTATGCACCTATGGGGGAATTGCTTAATTTTAGTAAGCCTGCTTTTGACTAGATTTGAATTGCCTCATGCATTCGAATCTCCTATGTAATTATTTAATGCAGCAACCTATTATGTTATAGGGTTGGTTATTGTACACTGAGTTAATACAGTTTAGTGTTCAGCTCCATTTTCAGTCTCTTTTGTGAGTGATTTTGCATGATCAATTGATAATTGTTGTGAGTAAAATTGTTCTATCACTGGGTTCAAATTCCACATATATACGCGATTAGGGGTTTAAAATTTGTGTATATGAATTTTCACATGTTTATAGGGATGGTCTAGGAAACATCAAAGGACAAAAAATGGTCCAAGGGGTCTAAGGAGTTCGCAAAGGGACAGGGGAGGGCCATACAAGTGTGATTCACCTGGTGTGGTAAAATCATCTATAATAGGTAGTCCAAGTTTTATTCATTATAATTTCATACTTTTTATGCTTTCCCAACATGCACATGAGCTCATTGATGTCAATTCTTTGACAGGGAATTAACTACTTCAGCATTCCAATTTATTTCAAGCAAATAAACACACTCCACTTTCAACCATACATGCATTCAACAATTTTCTGTTTTTATAAATGCGTCAAATAAAAATAAAATAAAAAGGAAAGAGAGAGAAGTAATATTTTTTCTCCTCTTCGTGTTGTTCCATTTTGGAACCCACACCACCATTGTGGTTTTCATGCTCCTAGCCTCTTTCACTTCATCATGAATGCTTGACCAACCCTTCTTGGCTGTGACACTTAGTGTCTATGGTCTATTCCAGACCTCTCAACCATGGAGTCCCTCCACATGGTTTGTCTACAACTCTTGGCTACTAGGACCCGCAAAGTCCCACTAGCACCCTCTTCATTACTACTCATGTTGATCTCTTTAGGATGGTAACATGTCCACATGCATCCCTAGGATGCCTTCATAGTACTTGGTCCCAACAATACCTACACTCAAACATTGAATCGATTCACATGTTTAGTTTATTCTCATAGGGTTTATCTCTAAACAAGAGTCTAGAGAATCATAACCAAATCATATACACATGTATATTCATAAGAAAGAAACTGCAAGATAACCAAATACTTATCTGTCTTGTGCATTTCCTCTCTGGTACACAGGCTCTTGCTTTGCTTTGCAAGCCTTTGGATCACCTATGGACTTGGATGTTAGGCCAACACGTAGGATGCTCCACAACATCAAATAATTAATGTCCAACCAGTACACCTTCACGCTGACTTGGAAGGAAACTTCACCACAACCATTTATAGGTCAAGGCTCTACTATGGAGCCCTAGGAATATAACATCCCTTTAATCAACACCTTCACAACCCTTCATAAAAATCCCTACAACCTCCACAACATCCACAACATCATTTCATACACATCAACCCTTCCACCACAACCCATCACAACAACCTTTTACTTTGCTTCTTTAGTGCGCAACACCAAATTGCATCTTTTTAGGCTGACAACACAAGTAGTATAAGCAAACTCATCAACATTATTTCTCTAAAATTGTAACCATATTTCATGACATTCACTATCAAGTATTGAAACACCAGGAAAGTGTCCACTCCCTAGGGTGTATTCAACATTGCAAACCCTATCATGACCCGACATTGGGGAAGTGTGCACCCCTTTTTGATGTGAGTCATGTAGGCCCTACTCATACTCAAGCAGTCTGCCATAATGGAAATAAAATCAAAACATGCTCTGGATATTGACTCTAACAATTAGACATGTATATTCTTAGCTAGGGTCATAGAACACTTATTCATTCGCAAATGTAGTATTTCTTCATTAATGAGGAATGGGGGCTCCCTTCTCTGAGTTGATAGTCCCTTGATTTGCCATACCAACTCCTTTTTACATTCTGTATACCACATATGTCTTACTGACATAATCTTTACCATCTCACCCATATTGCTTACCAACCATGTAGTGCAGATTGGACATTACCAAAATATCCAATGGAGTTTCACCTGAAACCCATTTCCAAGATATGGGATCCTTCCCAGGAAGTTTGGCTCCTGCGGGCCATCACACATGGTCTTCCTACAATGTGTACTCCTGGAACACTTATCAAGTATCCAAACAGTCAACATCATTTAATAATACGATTCAAACCTGATTGTTCCATAACCAATCAATGGCACTAACAATTAAATTCAATATGAATTTGCAACTTTGTCTACTATAGAAATTGATTTGCTTAGCAATGAGGCTATCCTCATATTGTTTGTCTCTTATAAGTGGCACCACTCTACCCCTTATAATTTTATGCTTACTATCATAACATGAACATCCACTTGAAACGCGTCCTCCTGACACAATTCTATGCAAGCCAACAATGATTAGTAATTATCAGCAAATTCTCAAATCTGAAATCTTCAAGTCCAAATTGACAATCCGTTCTACACATAAACTATTTTTACAACCATGATACTCTTCTCATGAGGTTTGGTTCTTTCACATAGGAGATTCCAGCCTTCGTCATGGACAAACCCACATTGCCATGCCCAAAACAATCTACCTACAATCTGAACTTCAATCAGCCAAACACTTTGTAAGTATCTATGCATATAATATTTCATTGTTGCAACAATCACTGAAGCATTTTCAGAATTATAACACTCCAGAATTCAAACACTTCCAACTATTAACATATCAATATCACCAAACTCTTTTATTTCATGTGAATCATTATCATACTAAAATTGCAAGGTACAGTCACATCATTTATGCAATTCAAATGAATTTTTTTAGATAATCCTTATTTCATAGTCATATCATTTATACAACTTTTCCCTTCCACAGAGCATTCTGGCAGCCCATCGATCATGACTACCCTCTTCATGCACTTACTATTCTGCATTCATAATATCCCATGAAATGATCCTAGGATTATCATCAATATATCATTTCATTCATTATTTAGTTTGCAATAACACACACACCATCCCTATGCATTCATGCAATGCTTCACAATAGGTGCACCCAGACTTATGCCTGCACATTTACAACATTTACTCAAACTTTTCATATGCATTAACTCAATGCATAACTACAAGATTTATAAAATCTCTTAATGCATATCCACTCAATGCTACCTTGTATTGATTCATGAATGCTATGCATTCAAACATATTATGGCCTAACCAGGACTACCTCATATAGGATGCATTACTATAATCAAGACCATCATTCCTCACTTGTTTTGGTTATTAACCTCATAACAAACATACACATGGCATGATATATTTTTATATGAATGTAGTCTAAATTTCTAAACAGCCACATGGTATGAGACCTCTTGCCTTCACCACTCCATGCTCCACCACACTATGGCAGTATGTCATTCACATGAATTCATTTCAATCCTAAATGCATACCATTCTATTATTACTAAATATGGTTCAATGGATTCTTACCCAATCCCCTTTCAACACTTATGCAATCATCATAATTAAACCATTACCTGCATGGCTCCCATTTGCACCCTTTATGTTACCAATTTAGTTGGTCTCTTACAAAAGATTGCAGAATTTTCCCACCAACTTCTTGATCATGGATTTGTTGCCTTATCCTTTTCTTCATAAGGTTGCTGGTCACATGCAACAACATCATCAACATATTCATCCATTCTCCTAGAATCATCACCAATACTAATTATCAACCACATTATTTACCATTAGTGGTTTATTGCATATGTAAAATCCTACTACTTTTACCAATATGTAGTATCATATGCGTGCAAAAACATATTCTCATGCACTATGCATTGTTCATGAATATGCCAACTAGTGCATATTCATGCCATCCATCTAATCTCTGCATTTTCAGCATTCACATGCCATAATTTTATGTACACAAGGCTTATAAAATATAAATATAGTTAGCAAGATAGGGGTTAACAAAGTTTCTCTTTCCTATCCCTCATCTTTGCATGAAATTCCTCTTTCACATAATAGATTGTTCAATTGCATGGTCTCTAGCAAGCGCACAAGGAACAATTAGCTATGATTTTCTCACCAAACAACAATTCAATACATATACTTATGCATAATATTCCTACATGCTACTTCTAGGCATGCAATTCTAGGAATTGTCCATATTGACAACAACAATTGTTTTTGTCAAAACAACCAATAGCACTTTTTTGCTCTAAATATATATAATATATGAAAACCTCATTCAAACTCTGGTGATTCTCCACTGTTCTCTACTGGTTAATATTTACAATTCCTATCAACATGCTCAATTCTGACTTCGGGTGTGAAAATTACACTACTTATAAAATGACAATTTTCACCAAATTTCTGCACTTTTACATAGCTGTATTCTAGTCTGGAATGCCAACTTCAACCACGTGTAGAAGAAAATATAGGAAGACTCAGGAAAACTTTTCTATCTAGAGAAGTTAGCCCATACAACAAGGAACACTCAGAAACTTTTGGATCTTGTTTCTGATGCGCCATTCATCTTTTTTGAATTGTTGGGTTTAACTACTTTTCACTTTTAACATTTTTCCAAAATTTCCATCTTTGCGCCAAAAATGGCTATTTCCCAAACAGTGCATTTCTGGAAAATCTTTTTCTAATGAAATATGTCTGGTTTTAATGAGAATATGAAATGTTGAGTTCAGTAAATTTCTTGAATCCTTTATCTAATGTCTCTTTCATTCGCTGCTATGCCAACTTCTTTATTTTCCATCTGTCGTTGTCAGCTCGATACTTTTTCTTTCACCCGTCGTCGTTGCGGCTCAAATTTCGGTTTCCAGCCGTTGTTGCGGCTCAGTCTTCTTTTTCCATCCACCGCAACGGTCTCAAATTCCTATTTCGCCCACCGCTGCGACTCTATCTTCCCTTTCTTTCGGTTGCCCGGCTCCAAACTCTTTTGCCTGCCATCGTCAAGCCAACACTTAGATGAATTTTGGCCATTATTTTGCATCAGAGAAAACTTCCTTCTTCAGCTGCCATTGCGGCTCAATCCTCCATTGTCCACCACCATTGTCCATCGACTCTTCTCAGCCAACATTGCAGCTCAAACCTCAATTTCTCTCCATCGTGTCGATAGAAAGGGAGAAACACCATTGCCGTTGTGGCTCCCTTCGAAAAATGCAGCCGTTGTATCAACCCAATTCTGGTGAAGGAATCTGACGTATCACATGGACTTATCCAAAGTCATTCGATTTTTCCAAAAAAAAAAAATATTCTCTTCCTGTTGCTGTGCTCAACAAAGGTTACCCCACCTCTGTTAACTACTTTTCTTGGACCATAGAAGCCCACTACTGCAACCTAATTCTCTGATACCACTCTATCACATCCCCTCCCATCAATCCGATGCAAGGGAGGGAACATGACCCAACATCCCGGGCTTATTTGTCAATATGAGCCCCATTCATTAGTAAGAAATTCATGGATAAATAAAAGCTTATGCGTACAGATCATTCTTAATAAACACAACGGAATTACAGACTATCCACACACCATTTATTCATGCATCATGCATATAAACAATAGTCATTAATTAAAACATTGTAGAGCATAGAACTAACCTAACACAAACTACAAAGAATGCTTATCTTGAAATGTAGTGCAGAATCATACTCAATATAAACACAATGGAATAAACATAATAACACACACGCAGAAGGGAGTACATCAGCCCATTTCTTCTAGGCAGAATAATGAAACAACCATACAATAATCAATCCCATTCTCATGCTATGCATAGGATTCATGTCAACTAGATTAAGACAATCATATCATTCTATTAACATGAGTAATTAAACATGCAGAACAGAACACAAAATGATCACATTTTAAAGCACAGAGAATACTTATCTTTAAGATGAAACTGTCCAACAACTGGCTATGTGAGAGAAACGTTCCACCCAACCATAGATCTCTATCTAGCCTATATTCTTCCAGCTGAGAGATCACCCACGAGCTAGGATGTGTATCCACTAAGGAGTAACGAAATAGGCTCACTCAAAGCCATGGTTTCACTCAACCAGTCATGCTAAGCAAACACACAGTTGGTTTTATCAAGCATGCAAATAAAAAAGGAGGAGGATGCTAATCTAGTGAACTAAACCATAGAGCTACACACATCTCAATCTAAATTCAAGCAGTCCAATCCTCTGTTCCTACATTCACACTTGGATTTCTCACAATTCTGCCATCAAATAACTCCATCTTGTCACTGGAATTTTGGGCTATAAAAACTGGGTTTTCCAATGGATTTCTGGGTATCTAATACTCTAAATGTATCCCCAAGGTTCATATATATATTTATCCCCCATTTGATTTCACTGTCAAATACCAATTCTAGGTGTTTTTGGCTCTTCAAAACGTAGGTTCTTGCAAAGTTGCGATTTTCTTTTCTTGGTTTTCTTCTCACTGTAGGGAATGCATAATGGATGGAAACTAAAACTGCCATCTTCCACAGTGGAATGGGAATGATGAACAAATCCCATACCCTACTAGGAAACCTATGGTTCAATCCCACAACCCCCTCACCACTCCCTAGTGGATACACATGGCCCCTTCTCATTAGTTGCTTCCATAGCCAGTTTTGGTATTTTATTGCATGATGTTTACTTACATCATTTTTACAATGTTCCATGGCTTAATAGCACATGGGTAACATAATATCTAATACTTGCATTTTAATTAAAAATATGAGCATCCACTAGCGAGGCCTCGGGAATAACACCATCCTCGGTGTTCCAATACTTAGGAATACATATACAATTTATACGTCCAATTTTTTTTATAAATTTTGCAGATCTACCCTACGTTATATCATTTACTTTGAACTTTCAGGACCAAGTCCTTTGGCTTCCACAAGCTTCTCCTGCTGGTTCTAATCTTTCAGATTGTCCATAAGTCTGAAATCTTTATGGCCACTACCCTCTTGATGTTCCCTTGTTGGGGCAGCTCTGGAGGCAATGATGTCCTCCACATTTCCAACATTTCACTGGCTACTTCATATTTACCTGCACAATTTTGTTTGAGTCTTCATTCCTCGAATGTTTCTTAATTGACCGATTGGATGAATGCCTCATCATTGATCCACTTTCTTTTCCCTTACAGATTTCTCCCATAATGCTTCTTACCTCCCTTTGCAGACAAATAGAGTCCTACAAAACCTTGTGGTTCATCTCATTTTGCCTCTTCTGTATCTTGAGCATCTCTCCAATATTTTCTTGGGTCTTGGCAATTGTTTGAAAGAGACTTCCAACCAAGTCCAATAGCCTTTGGTCTACTGCCATGGTCAATGTGCACAACTCGCTTTCACTTTTCTCACCTGTGAAATGCATCATTGTAATTCTGTTAAGCCAAGCATAATATAAAAATTAAAATCAGTCAATTAATTACCCAATTGACATGGGTAGTCCTAGTTTTATCAATGAGAATTTCATACTTTTCATGCTTTCCCAACAAGAACATGAGCTCATTCATGTCCATTCTTTGACAGGGAATTAACTACTTTAGCATTCACAATTTATTTCAAGCAAATAAACACACTCCACTTTCAGTCTTACATGCATTCAAGATTTTTTTGTTTTTATAAATGCATCAAATAAAAATAAAAATAAAAAGGAAAAAGAGAGCAGTAAGAGTTTTTTTCCTCTTCGTCTTGTTCCATTCTAGAACCCACACCACCACTATGGTTTTCATGCTCCTAGCCTCTTTCACTTCATCATGAATGCTTGACCAACCCTTCTTGGCTATGACACTTACTGTCTATCGTCTATTCTAGACCTCTCAACCATGGAGTCCCTACACATGGTTTGTCTACAACTCTTGGCTTCTAGGACCCACACAGTCCCACTAGCACCCACTTCATTATTGCTCATGTTGAGCTCTTTAGTACTGTCACATGTCCACATGCATCCCTAGGATTCCTTCATAGTCCTTGTTATATTTTTATCATTTAAGCTATATGATCTTAGGATCTTATCTAGGAGAATAACAATCACAATAGACAATGAACACAAATATTTTCCTCGGGGAAACCATAAAGGATAAAACCCCGCAACTTCCTCAGAGATAGAATAAGCACCAAAAGTAAAACCCAAAGGTACAAAGATGATCTCTCGACAAAAGTTGTTTCTCTCTCTCTTGTCCCAGCTTATTGTCTCTCTCAGTTATGCTTTACAACTAAGTGTGAGTGACTGTGTGATAAATAGAAAGACTCACTTTCTATTTATACTAGTTTCTGACTTGACATTAACTCACCAAGGTTGACTTCTCTAGGAGAGTCTAATAACCCTAGTGCCCCACAACTATGGGGAATTTAACCCTTGAACAATAAGAAGGGTTACCCTCTATGACTTTACATGACTTTATTACATTATTGATTCTCCCAATAGGAACATCGGGGACTAACATGACTTGATTACATTACCAATACTCCCGATAGGACCTTCAGGGTACAATACATAAGATATACATGTGAATACATTCTGAAGTTACAAATACATCAACACTCCCTCTTAACTAGAAAGGTATTCTCTTGACACAATTATCAACACATGTTTTGATCACTGGATCAAGTCTGGATCATCATCATCACTAGATCATCAACCAGTCTTCTACTATCTCGAAAAAATGGTGCTATCTTTCAATTCTACTTGTCATAGGAAGTTCTATAGAGCCATCCCTTTTTCATGCCAGTTGTAAGCCTAGCCTCCATGTAGGTTTTCATCTTCTTCAGCACTTATATTTGACCATTGGAGGAACACATCCAAGAACAATGTCATAAAGGCCCACCCAACACTCACATCTGACCATGGGATAACACATCCAAAACCATGTCAAAAAGTCCCAGCACTTATATTCGCCAGCATGATAGGACACACCTACTATCATCTGTGAAAAGGCCCGGCACTTAAAATCACCAGCATGGTAGGACACACCTGCTACCATCTGTGAAAAGGCCCAGCACTTACAATCACTAGCATGGTAGGACATACCTACTACCATCTGTTAAAAGGCCCAGCTCTTACAACCATCAGCATGATAGGACACACCTACTATCATTTGTGGAAAGGCCCTGCACTTACAACTGATCATGTGGGAACCAATCCACAATCATATCAAAATGGCTCTACACTTACATCTGATCATGTGGCAGCCAATCCCATAGTCATATTAGAATGGCTCTGCACTTACATCTGATCATGTGGAATACAATCCCATAGTCATATCATAATGGCTCTGCACTTACATATGATCATGTGGGAGCCAATCCCATAGTCATATCAGAATGGCTTTGCACTTACATCTGACCATGGAAGGAACCAATCCTATCGCCATGTCAGAAGAGCTCTGCACTTACATCTGACCATGGAAGGAACCAATCCTATCACCATGTTAGAAGAGCTCTGCACTTACATCTGACCATGGAAGGAACCAATCCTATCACCATGTCAGAAGAGCTCATGGACTCATCACTTCCACTTGGAAGAAACCTCGATCTGGAGAACACCAAGATTCTCCCTAAAGTACTAAAAATTCACTCTGGCCATTTCTAGCATAGAATCACATCAGGGATAATTACATCCAAGGATAACCTGTGAGCTTCTCTAAGACCAATTACATCCGAGGACAACCTACAGGACTGTTTACGTCTTACCCACCTATGAGCTTCGCCAGAATTTTATGCTCAGACAACCTGTCCCACCAGCTATGCTAGAACTCCCTCTTTCAAGATATATCGATCTGGATCACATACTGGAGCTTCACTACTCCTCTATGCATCATACAAAAATGCAAGTCAGATCAATCAAATCAAATAGTAGTTTTCAAAAGAAACATACTACCTCCCAAATAGCTGAGTAAGTGGCAACATAGTTTTCCTTTGTTGTACTCAGCGCCAAGCAGGATTGCTTCCTGCTAAACCAAGAGATCATAGCCAATCCCATATTGAAGCAACATCCTGAAGTGTTCTTCCTATCAATGGCACTACCTATCCAATCCGAATCCACATAACCCTCTAGGTTAATCTTCTGATTCTCCTCATACTTGAGCCCATAATTAATTGTACCCTTTAGGTACCTCAGAATATGCTTTACATCAATTAGGTGAACATGTCTAGGATCCATGAGGAACTAGCTCAATGTGTTCATAACAAAGCAAATATCTAGTCTCATATTCATCAGGTACAACAAGGACCCAACTAATGAAGCATCACTCAATAGCTTCAGGTTCGATTCCATAGGTGTGGTCATCGCCTTGCAGTCCATCATCCTAAACCTCTTCAGGATCTCTATTGCATACTTCCCTTGTCCTAGGGATATTCCATCTATACTATGCCACACCTTCATGCCTAGAAAGTAGTGCATCATATACAATGCCTTCATCTCGAACTTGGCAGCAAGTCTCCTTCTTGCAACTTTAATGAGTTTCTCTTTTCTGTCAAGAACAAGTCATCAACATATAACAGGAGCATCATTGGTCTTCTACCTTCAACCTTGAAGCAAAGGTGGGAATCTACTTTACTCTTAGTAAATCCTAGATTCATCAGTAATCTGTCCATCCTATTGTATCATGTCAAACCTTAGGATCTTCTGCAGCCACTCCCTCTAAAGTGGAGCATCATTCTCCCTTTGTCTTTCATACTCTATGTATTGAAACATTCTATACTGGAGTGACAAGTAGCTTCCTCTGCTACTAATATTCTATGTATCCATCTAGGGTCACTGGATACCAAGATCCTCTATCTTGAAAACATTCTCCTCGCACCCATATGTGAGCTTGTCATCCTCTATAGGATTTCATCTTAAACCTTGTAGCAAAGGTTAATATCTTCATCACTCTAGGTTATCTTCAATATCCTCATGTATGTGTTATCCCATGGGTGCCTTCTGAGTTTGTACAAGGCCTTCTTTAATTTTCACACATGAGTATGTCTATCATGTGCCTCAACTCCCACTGGCTGCAAATGTCTCCTTGTAGTCTATGTCTTCTTTCTATGAGAAGTCTTGTGCTACGAATATTGCCTTGTATCCCATGATGCTTCCATCTACTTCATGTTGGATCTTGCAAATCCACTGTGGAATTCCCTTTAGGTCTCGATACCGCATCCTAGACATCATTCTTCTTGAACTGGTATTCTCCTTTCCTTTCTTCTTAGATACTTCTTCATATCTGGAAGGTTCTGCATCAATGATTTTTCTCAATAGTGTCACATAATTGCATTCATCATATTCTTTTTCATTCTTGGATTATTTCTCAAACTATCATCACTTGTTCTTCGGAACAAGTCTCATCCTTCTTTTCTTGTAGGTGATTGTACGTTATTTTTCCTACAAGTCAAATGCATTAGTTGTATGGTTAGAAACATTTTATAAGGCATGTTCATAATGGAAAATTCTTATGCATGAAGATATGATCATGCAACTATTTTAGCCAATACAACATTCATCCATATCTCACGGAAATTTCTAGATGCCTTCCATCTCTACCATGACATCATTGAGATTGTGCACTAATCCAATATGTTAGCAAAGAGGTTTCATCCTAGATAAGTAACAATGGAGAGTTGTATAGCACCATGAGCTACTTAGCCATCACATGCATATTAGTAGTAGATTGTCATTAATGCAAACATTCTATCATGTATAACACATCAACTGAATACAAACACATGCATAACAAAACAATATCATGAAATGACAATTGAATACTTATCTTTATTTGTTTCATAGGTAGACTCCTTCTTTCAGCTTCATCATCTTCTTCATTCATAACAACATTATTTCTTATCCAAATTCTTAAGATGGATAAGAGGTTATTCAAGAATTGAGTTCTTCAGATTCCTCATTGCTTGAGGGATCTTCTTTGAATCATGAGAGCTAGATATTCAATTTCTCCCATATTCTCTTCTCTTATTATGAGTCAAGATTCATCTTGTGTGTGCTCTTCCCAGATTCTGCTGAAAGTAATCACTTCCTTCTGGCACACACTCCTTGAATGGATTAATCCCATGATCATGGGAGGCCATTCAAGGTGGCTATGACAGTATCTTATTCTTCTTTGACTGCTTCGGCATAGCATCGAACACTTCCTTTTGGTGTCTTCAGGGATGAAACATGAGGGATGAGATGATATTTAATAGAATCTGGAATTATTCTCTTGGTTATATCCTTAGCCTCATCTCCCTCTGTCTCCTGGACCTTCCTTACCAAAATATTGATCCAAGTCAATTTCTTGAAAGATTACGGAGTTCCTACACTTCATATGATTTATATTCTTTTCTTCAAATAGCTTGGTCAAGGAATCAAACATCTATTTAGGTGTCTTTAGAGAAGACACTTCTGGTATAAGGTGATCCTTGATTGAATCAGCAATGATCTTCTTGGCCTTGACTAAGCTCTTCATCGAACTTGTACAAACTGCCACATGTCACTGTTTCACCTTGGGGGTATGAATGTTTTGCCAAAGAAAGTATAGTCCATGCCCTATGTGGAAAATCTTGACAAATTTCATTTGGACCTTCGTAGCCCGAGATATAGCAATTCTCCCTATGTGTCTTGTTTAGGG
The DNA here is from genome assembly GCA_001517045.1 of Pseudotsuga menziesii. Taxonomy (NCBI): domain Eukaryota; kingdom Viridiplantae; phylum Streptophyta; class Pinopsida; order Pinales; family Pinaceae; genus Pseudotsuga; species Pseudotsuga menziesii. The sequence continues at coordinate 76,108 of LPNX010589684.1, read as the reverse complement.
ATCAATCCTGAAAGAGGCTGGAACCCTAATTTGGAGGAATCATATCTCCCTGAATACAGCGAATCTGAGGCTGAATGTTTTACACAGACTACATTAGGATTTTATCTTCATCCTGTGAAAATTTAGTCCCCTTAGTCTTATTTAATATCGATATATAGCGAATGTACCAAAACTTATCAGTTTTAGTATTTTAGGGTTTTTTCAACCCAGGGTCAAACTAGGGTTTGAGTTTCCTAGAGTTTCACTCAACCAAAAAATTCGACCTTGGTCTCTAATATTCGATTTTGATGAGGAGAGAAATCCTATGTCAGGGTCACTCAAAAATTCCTCTTCTATAAAAATCCCTAATTTCCCGCACCAAAAACTGAAAATGCCTGGAATCAAATTCTGCTTCGACATAAAGATGCACCCTTGAATGGAGAGTCATCCTAGCCTCCTTTTGCTGATAGATTGTGGAGAGAGACCCAAAAAAGTAATAAGCCCTAGCTTCTGCAGCTGCATAGTGTCTTCTTCTGAGGTTAGCTCTAATACCATGTAAGATTTTTATCATTTAAGCTATATGATCTTAGGATCTTATATGAGAGAATAACACGCACAACAATCAATCACAATAGACAGTGAAAACAAATAGTTTCCTCGGGGAAACCATAAAGGAGAAAACCCCGCAACTTTCTCAGAGATAGAATAAGCACCAAAATTAAAACCCAAAGATACAGAGATGATCTCCCGACAGTATTTGTCTCTCTCTCTCTTGTCCTAGCTTCTTCTCTCTCTCTCAGTTATGCACTACAACTGAGTGTGAGTGACTATCTAATAAATAGAAAGACTCACTTTCTATTTATCCTAGTTTTTGACTTGACATTAACTCACCAGGGCCAACTTCTCTAGGATATTCTAATAACCCTAGTGCCCCACAACTGCGGGGAGTTTAACCATTGAACAATAAGAAGGGTTACCCTTTATGACTTTACATGACTTGATTAAATTATTGATTCTCCCTATAGGAACATCGAGGAATGACGTGACTTGATTACATTACTGATACTCCCAATAGGAACATCGGGATACAATACATAAGATATACATGTGAATACATTTTGAAGTTATAAATACATCAACAGTCCTTGGTCCCAACAATACCTACACTCAAGCATTGAATCGATTCACCTGTTTCTTTTATTCTCATAGGGTTTATCTCTAAACAAGAGTTTAGAGAATCATAACCAAATCTTATAAACATGTATATTCATAAGCAATAAGCTGCAAGATAACCAAATACTTATCTATCTTGTGTGTTTCCTCTCTAGTCCATAGGGTCCTGCTTTGCTTCGCAATCCTTGGGATCGCCTATGCACTTGGATGTTAGGCCAGCATGCAAACTGCTCCACCACATCAAATAATTAATGTCCAACCAGTACACCTTCATGCCGACTTGGAAGGCAACTTCACCATGACCATTTCTAGGTCAAGGCTCTATTATGGAGCCCTAGGCATATAACAACCCTTTAATCAGCACCTTCACAACCCTTCATCAAAATCCCTACAACCTCCATAACATCCTTTCATACACATCAACCCTTCCATCGCAACCCCTCATAACAACCTTTTACTTGCTTCTTTAGCATGCAACACCAAATTGCATCTATTTAGGCTAACAACACAAGTAGTATAAGCAAACTCATTAACGTTATTGCTCTAAAATTGTAACCATATTTCATAACATTCACTATCAAGTATTGAAACACCAAAAATGCATCCACTCCCTAGGTTGTAGTCAATATTGAAATCCCTATCATGACCCGACATCGAGGAAGTGTGCACCCCTTTCCGATGTGAGCCGTGTAGGCCCTACTCATACTCAAGCAGTCTGCCATAATGGAAATAAAATCAAAACATGCTCTACATAATGATTCTAACAATTAGACATGCATATTCTTAGCTAGGGTCATAGAACACTTATCCATTTGCAGATGTAGTCTTTCTTCATTAATGAGGAATGGGGGCTCCCTCCTCTGAGTTGACAGTCCCTTGATTTGCCATCGCAACTCCTTTTTACATTCCATATCCCACACATGTCTTACTGACATAATCTTTACCATCTCACTCATATTGCTTACCAATCGTGTAGTGCAAATTGGACATTACCAAAATATCCAATGGAATTTCACCCGAAAGCCATTTCCAAGATATGGGATCCTTCCTGTTAAGTCATGAACTTGTTTTCTTCAATTTTATAATTTGATTGTGATTTTTATTTTAAGTTTGCTCATTTGCTTACTTTAGAAAAATTTTGGTTTTAAGTGAAATTTTGATTTTTGGTTTAGGTTTTCCATTAGGTTTGTTTTTCTTATGGTTTTTAAGGGTTCTATAGGACATTATATGGATTAATTAGTTCATAAATAACACCATGATCAAATTTTACCATAAAAACCTCATTCAAAATGGAATTAATGAATAAAAAGCGCCAAATTTGGTTTTAAATTATTCTTGTAGCGCAACAGCCAAAATTTTACACTGCGACACTACAAGAATATCGCGGGTGCTAAAATCGTCGATTTTTAAGCCAAATTCTCTCATGATTTCGATTTCTGGGTGACTAATCAAATGTGTAAAGGGTTTTGATACATATCACAGCATAAATAATCATGCAAACAGGTGTGGTTTGAGACGTGAAGGAGATCGTGGCAATCAACAGCTAAGGTTGGGCAAATCATGACAGATCGAGGAACGAACCGAGTTTGATGGGAAAGAAGTTCTCCACACATGCATTACGAAGCTGGAGGCGAAATGGAACGAAGACAACCGCTAACAATCCGGAATTTGCAGTTACAAAGGGAATTTGGGGTTTTCCCAGTGCGCCAGTTGGAAGCAAATTGAAGACCTGAAGACACCTAGGCAGTTTAATTCAATAGTCAGATAGTTCAAGGATTAATTTTAAATGACTACAATAGGCCGGTAGTAAGGTATTTCGCGTAAACTTGGTCATGGCAGCTAAATTGGGGGTTTTTCCATTAAAGCTTGTTATGTTAAAATTGATTAAGGAAAGATTTAATTCATGCTGTTAAGAAGATCCCTATGATCAGATATCAGTTTAAAAAGGTTTTAGATGTTTGGGTAAGTGATAAGTTGAAAAACAACAGTTACCTTGAATAATTTCCCTATCAAAACTAGCAAATTTGGTAGGGTGAAGGTCTGTACTGTTTGTGGCGACCAGGGCTCAAAGATTCACTTATTACCTGTAATCAATGCAATGAGTTAGCTGAGCATGTCAATTGCATGCAGACCTTGTCTGAGTATGTGTTAGGGGCTGATTGGTTTTGTGCTGAATGCAAGCTGAAGCAGAAGGTTAAACATACATAATACTTATCTCATATCATCTCATCCCCTAGTTAAACAATCATAATATGAATCTAAAGAAGCGATAAATTGAGAGCACTAGTGCAGAATCCCTATTGCAAAGAGATAGCTCATTAGTGGTGTTAGAAGGAGCCAAGGCTGTTATTTGTGCAGAATCACAATACATAAATGTCTCTATGCATTCCAGAGGTGTCTTGACATTTAGATGAGCATATTGGAAATTAGTTAAGTGCAGTAGCTTTGTTAAGGATTTTTGGTACTCTGTTGACCTAATTTACCTAATATCAGTGTAAAACATCTCCTGCATTTAAAATAGAACAGACTGTCAAAATTCTGAAAGTTTGAGAGAGAAAGGGCTATTAGGACATTGACAGGGTTCTAAAATCATACAGAAATAGCATTCAGCCATTGAAAGCAGATGGGAAAAAGTGGGAAGACCAATAGAGCTGAGCCTACTGAGGTAAATTGGATTGACAAGCTTCCAGGTTGTGCAGAGCTCTTCCAAAATGATGGATGGTTGGATTTCTTCAAGAAGATTGATGGCTATAACACCGAGGTTTCTCATAGATTTTCCCAATGTTATAACCAAGACATGGTATCATTAGATACCTTGAATTTTAAGTTGACTGTGGAGTTGGTGGCTGAAGCAATAGGAGTCAGAAATGAAGGAGAGTTGTGGTTCAAAAAGCTACCTTTTACATTCAATGCCCAAAGGTATATTTTACCTGGCCTTATTCTAGACTGGAGCAAAGGAGTGCTCATCCAGAATTTCAGAGCAGAATGGGTGGAGCCCATCAAAGTCCTACAAAGCTACATCACCTGTGAAGGAAGGTATGCATTTGTATTCAAATATCACTTCAGGTTCTTACAGCACCTGGCTAGTGAAGCAAGGATGAGTCTTCCCTTCTTCTTGTTGAAGAGTTTGTAGAAAATGGCAGGTAGGATTAAAGAGCATCAGGACCACATAGCACAGTCCATTTTCCATCATGGATTGATCAAGTTGATTATCAGCACTGTTTTGCAAAAAGAAGCAAAAACATGGGACTATTTCCTCTTTTGGTCTGGATTCCAAATTAAGCAGGAAGAACAGCCAACCAAGAAACATGTGGACAAGGGGCAAGCCCTAATTAGAAAACTAGGTCAAAAAGTCAAGTCTGAGGATAAAAAAGGTGTTAAACTTGAAGAGGTGATAGTGCCTTCAAAGGGAGACTATGAACCTCAGCAACCTTCAATTGATAATAAGGGGAAAAGTTAGCTGTTTATAAAAAAGGAAGATCAGCCTGTGAAAAATAGGGCACTAGCAGAAACTCTCATGGATGAGAAAATTGTTGACACAAAGAAAGTTGCACTGGAGGAAGGTGTTAAAAAGGTGTTAAAGAATCCCTATTACTATTTTATCTGAAGATGAAGGATATTTGCTAGAGTGAGATGAGTTGACAGTCAAGGCTGAAACTAGGGTTGGTACATACAAAGAATTCTCCAGTCAAGAAAATAAGACAGTGAGGCAAAAGAAAAAGAAGATCAGGGTTAAATCTATGGAGTTTTCCACAGTTAAACATCAAGGAAAAAGTTTGAAAATGATGGGAGAGCTTGCTTCAACATGGATACCCAAAACTAGGCCAAGAAACAAGTTGAGGCTAAATATGAAAAAGCTACTGAACCCTAGCTTAAATACAAAAGAGGTTACTGTGCTTGATGATGATTCTTCAGATGAAAAGATAGAATCTAGCAAGGGTGATTGCAAAAGAAAGAAAACATTGAAATCAGTAGAAGAGTCTAGTCTCACCAAGAGTAAACTATCAGTTGTATTTTTGGAATTAAGGGGTGAAATGTTGAAGGAACAGCAGAGAAAAGAAACTGAAGTTTCTTATTCTGAGGACAAGCTATTGATTGATGAAATTGCACCTACTGAAACAGTTAATCAGGAAAACCCTAGTGTTCATGGTGTGTCTTTAGAGCTGCTATAGGAGGATGAGGACATTTTCAGAAAATTAAATATCCCATGGCTGCGTAGTGAGCTACAGGATACCACAACAGGGAAGGCTTTTGACTCAGAAAAGGAGAACCTGCAAAGAACCATCAAACAATATAAGCAACAAATGGATTACATGCAGGAAACTAATGATGGTCTGATCCTAGCAAAAAGAAGACTCAGGGAGGATTTACAAGAAGTAAATGATTATTATCAAGAGCTTACTGCAGTTTCCAAGGAGGCCCTGAAGAGGAAGAGAAGCACATATTTACAATGTGCAGAATTGAAGCAGACTGTCAAAAGCCTACAGCAGCAGAATGAAGAAATTACTAAAATATTGAGAAAGATGGAAGATGAACAGCAAAAAGCAAAGAAAAAGGCTCAAGCCTTGGATGGAATAGCCTTATTGGCAGAAGCTGCCAAGGACCTTTGAGTATTTTCAGTTAGGCAGTTACTTGTTATGTTTTTGTTTAGAAATACTTTAGTTAGGCAGTTACTTGTTATGTTTTTTGAGAAAAACTTTATTTTGTAAATTATAATTTTGACATTATCCGATCGATGAGTAGGCAGAAGATAGTTAGGGTTTATACCCTAACTGATTTTTTTTTAGAAACAGTATTTAGGTAGATAAGAAAGAGAACAAGGGGTTTGATTTTTGGCTGGCTTAAGGAGGTCCGTGACTTGTTTATGAGCTAAGTACTATAACTCTCATGTGTATTTGTTGAACAGATTTATGAAATATATGATCCTTTCCACCCTTCAGTCTATGTTTTGGCTTCATTTTTAACTGTTTAGTTACATGATTGATAAATTCATTGTTGATTTATGGTTTGTATGCTGGTAGTGCTTGTCAGTTGTGAATGAACTTCAATGTTATGTTCTGTTGGATATTGGTAATTATATTATGCATCTCTATTTTTCTTTGCTTATGATTCAGTTCCTATTTGGCTCATGAATATATTCCCTTCAATCACCAAACTTTACAACTATAAAAACCTTTCAGAAACCTAAAAACCCAGTTTTGCTTGATTGAATATTTGAGATTGTGTTGGCTTGTTTCTTTGTAGCATGGAAAAAATTTCTGGCACAAACATCTTTGGCACCATTGTCGAGGACGAAGTTAAAGACATATTTTCCCTTGGATACTTATCAGTTTTACTGGTTTTAAGAGGTGAACTTAAACCAGCACATTTTTAAGGCTACTTTTCACCAGATTTGTCACAGTGGCTACTAGAGGAGTTGGAACTAGGAACATACTTACTTCACCATTGCAGTTGGGTGTTACAGATCCTGAACAGATATTAAGCACAACAAGAAAGATTATAAGATCTCAGTCATTACCCTCCCTATCTAACCCTGACTAGTTGGATGGTTCATTAGCTTCATCTGTGTCAAGAAAAGAAGAAGAAACTTCACCTTAGGTAAAACCAACAATTCCTGACAGTAGTTTCCAAATTTTTGCCAATCCTCAATCCTTCAGAAAAGCTAAAACTTCCTCTCCTGGAAAGATACCTCTCTTTCAATTGAAAGTAGGTAAAAACCCCTTTTAGGCAAGTTCTAGCCAAACCTCTTCATCACCAAAATCAGTCAGTCCTAAAATGGAAGCCCAAAATCAACCTATAGACATGATGGACCGAATGGTTGTAGCCAGATATGCACCATTGGTTTTGCCTCATCCTTTAAATGCACTTCCTGGAGGTGACTATCAGAAATATTTGCCTAGATTCAATGGACAAGGGGAAACTACAGCTAAAGAACATTGGGAAGGTTTCCTTAGTTATGCTGATAACCAAAACATTGAAGCCAAGGATGTATGGATGAGAATGTGTGTGCAGAGCCTTGATGGAGATGTTAGGAAATGGTTTAGGGAGTTACCTGCTAACTCAATCACTATTATTGAAGAAATTCGTGATCTCTTCATGAGATAGTGGGGTGACACCAAAGACCATACATACTATATAACTAAGTTTGGAGATCTTAGGAGGAAAAAGGATGAAACAATTGCAGGCTTTTCAAAGAGGTTTAACAAGATGTATAGTAGAATTCCCGTAGAAATAAAACCCACAAATTTTTTTGCAAAACTAACATATGCAAATGATTTTGACCATGAATTATCCTTATTACTAAGAGAAAGGAGGCCTATTTCTTTACTGAATATGCAGGATGCAGCTTTGGAGGTAGAATCTAATATATTAGCTTCCAATAGATTGAAGAAGGAAACAGCTCAGCAGCTTTATGACAGAAAAGGAAAGAAGGAAGCAGCTTCTGGAGGTTCAGCTTCTCATTCTGCTGAAGGGAAGATTGATGAAATGGATAAGTTGGTGAAAATTTTGACTGCAAAATTGAATAAATTAGAGATTGAGAAAAATTCTAGCAAGCCTGTTCCAGAAGGTGAACGAAATCCAAACAATCAGAACCAGTTCAGAAGGCATTTTGCTCCCCGTTTCATGCCTAGAGAACGAAGGAACAATGATATCCAACGAGAAAGGAGAGAAAATGAGGACCAAAGAGTGCCACCACCTCTTCAGAACAATGTGGCTAATAAGGAAGAGGTTGATGATGAGCTGATCTTTGAAGAGACTGATCAAGATATGAATCATTTTGGAGAAGGATTGTCTGGGGGTTTTGTCACTGAGGAAGAGTTTTTAAATGCAGAATACTATGATGCTAACATGTTTGAAACAGAGGATGATTTAGGTCTGGAAAAGACTGCTGTAACTGTTGATGTTTGTCAAAATGAACTTAAGAAGACTGTGAATCTAAGGTCAGGTCCAAAACAGGTGGTACAAATTTTGAAGAAGAAGGAAGCTGTCCCTACTAAGAAGTCATCTGATCCTGTGACAGAGAAAAGACAAGTTTCAGAAAAACAAAAGAAAAACACAGAGGTTGAAGAGGTAAATAAAAATATCCAGAATTTCAGTTTGGAGAATGAATTAGGAAAGTTAAAGATTCTTGTACCTTTAACTGAATTAATAAAAAATCCTTCATATAAAGAAACAGTTCTTAAGGTGATGAATTTAGCAAGCAATCAATCTATTTCTGATACGGTGAATTTGCAAGAAGAAAATCCTAGGATTTTCATTGTATCAGCCTTGGCTGAAAAGACTGAAAATGAAGCAGGTGCTTCACCTCCATTCTACATCACCTTGACAGTCCATGAACACATGATACACAATTGTTTGTTAGATTCGGGAGCTTCACACAATTTGATGCCAAAGGTTGTTATGGAAGCTTTAGGTCTGAGTATCACCAAACCCTATCATGATCTGTATGCATTTGATTCCTGAGTAGTGAAGTTTTTAGGGGTAATAAAGGACATGGTTGTCATCCTGGCTCAGTTACCCATGAAAAGTGTGATCATGGATGTAGTGGTAGCTGATATTACTCCTAAGTTTGGGTTACTTCTTTCTAGGTCTTGGGAAAAGAAGGTTGGTGGGACCTTAAAAATGGATCTATCGTATGCTACTATTCTTGTGTTTGGAGGAGAAAATAGAAGGCTGTACAGAGAGCTTCAATTTGCATATATCGTGACGGATGATAAAAACCCAACCAACCACCCACTATATGCTGTTGATAAAGACCTGGGTACTTGCATGTTACATTTTAGTGAGGATGATAATACTGCTGGTTTGTTACAGTTTGAAAAAGAACAGCCAGTCAAATGCAGCAGAGAACAGGAGGATGAGCTGTGGCAATTATATTTTGATGGGTCCTCTTGCAAAGAAGGAGCAGGTGCAGGGGTTCTTTTCATATCCCCTGGAGGTGAAACAGTAAAGCTGACGTATAAATTGGAGTTAATTACTACAAACAATACTGTTGAATATGAAGCTTTGCTATTGGGATTAAAAGCTGCCAAATATTTGGGCATTTAGCCAATTGCTGCATTTGGAGACTCCGAATTAGTTGTTCAGTAGGTGAAGAGAAACTATCAAGTGAAGTAGGGTTTGCTGAAAGTATATCAAAATGAGGTATGGGACATCCTTGAAAATTATTCCGTAGCTTTTAACATTACCCATATTCCAAGAGACCATAATCAGACTGCAGATTCATTGCCCTTGGCTGCCACACACTTTAGAATCCCCAAGACCACTCAGTTGAGATATCCCATTGAGGTGAGGTATAGACCATCTGTACCTGATAATCTAAAGCAATGGAGAGTGTTTGAATATGACATTGAGATTAAGAGGTTTCTAGAGCTTACCAATGAGTTTTCAAATTCCATGATTGATCAAGAGGAAGATGAGGGGGATGAAGAGGTCGAAGAGATTGCTGAAAATGAGATTGCTGGACATAAAATTATTGAATTAAAAAGTAATTTCATTCCAAATGGGTTGGTACCTTTGGAAAAGATATTTTCAAAAGATGATACACTCTTGAAACCTGTAGTACAGTCCTCAGAAGAAAATGTGGTGGATTGTAACATCGGTTCTGTAGAACATCCTAGAATGGTCAAAATTTCTAAAGCACTTACAGCTGAACAAAGAAACAGGTATATTAAACTGTTAAAAGACATGTAGATGTTTTTTCATGGTCTTATGAGGAATTGAGAACTTATGACACAGGAATCATACAGCATAAAGTCCCTTTAAAACCAAATGTCAAACATTTTCATCAGAAATTAAGGAGGATTAATCCAGCCTTGTTTCCTGTTATTAAAAAAGAAGTGAAGAAGCTGTTGGATGCCAAGATCATAGTGCTGAGTCAGGTATTCTTCATGGTTGGCTAATCTGGTTCCTGTTAGGAAAAAGAATGGAGAAATCATGCTGTGTGTTGACTTCAGAAATTTGAATAGATCTTCCCTAAAGGATAATTATCCTCTGCCTAAAATTGAGCAAATATTACAGAAAGTAGTTGGGGCACAGAGGATCTCTATGGTTGATGGTTTCTCAGGGTACAATCAGATCTCTATGCATCCCGATGATAAGGAGAAGACAGTTTTCACTACTCCTTGGGGAACTTTCATGTATGATAAGATGCCCTTCGGTTTAATGAATGCTGGAGCCACCTTCTAGAGGGCTATGGATATTGCTTTTGTCGGAGAAAAGGACAAGTTTGTGGTAATTTACTTGGATGATATTACTATTTTCTCATAGTAAAATGATGAACATTTGAAGCATTTGAAGCAGAATTTCCTGAAATGTAGAAAATTTGGCTTGTCCTTGACTCCAAAGAAGTCACACTTTGCTGTACAGGAAGGTAAATTGCTTGGTCATTTAGTGTCTGCTGATGGTATAAGGATTGATCCTGAAAGGGTAAAAGCTATATTGAAAATAAGTTTACTGAGGATTAAAAAGGATGTCCAATCATTCATTGGTAAAATCAACTTTTTGCGTTGGTTTATACCAAACTTTGTTGAGACTATCAAACAGATTACAGTCATGCTGAAAAAGGATCAGGAAGTCAAGTGGACCACTAAGGCAAAGAATGCATTTGAGAAGATCAAAATGGCTCTTACTGAAGCTCCTGTATTAGTAAGCCTAGATTTTACCAGAGAATTTCTTACATTCCCATTTGCATCAAAGGATACAATAGCATCTGTTCTGTTGCAGAAGAATAAGGAAGGACTGGAGCAGCCTATTGCATTCTTCAGCAAAAATCTCAGGGATTCTAAACTAAAATACAGTATCTTAGAAAAACAGGCCTATGCTCTTGTAAAAGCTTTAAAGTTTTTTAGAATCTATGTTCTGCACTCTAAAGTTATTTCATTTGTGCCTAATGCTGTTGTAAAAGATGTTTTGACATAGCCTGATAGTGAAGGGAAAAGAGGCAGGTGGATTGCTAAAATCATGGAGTATGATGTAGATATCATACCTACCAAACTTGTCAAGGGACAAGGTTTAGCCAAGTTGCTGGCTAAATCAAATTGTCAAGCTCTGGGATTGCATGTCATGGCTGAAGAATTAGCTCAGGAAGAAGATCAAGCAATACTGGAAAAAGAGAAGATCATGGACTATTATTCATCATCAACATGGTATGCAGACATTGTATATTTTGTGTTGTTTTTTCAATGTCCTGAGCATTTAGATAGGAAAGCTGCTAGATCCTTAAAGCTTAAAGCTACTAAGTATTGTCTAGTAGAAGAGCAGTTGCTCTGGAAGGACCAAGGTGGTATTCTACTCAGATGTTTGGACAAATCTAAAATTGAAGGAGTAATTTCTGAATCTCATGAGGGTGCTTATGGAGGGCAGAAAGTACTGGAATACAATAGCATATAAGATTTTAAGAGCTGGATATTATTGGCCCTTTTTGTTTGCAGATGTTTATCAGCAAGTAAGAGCCTGTATCCCTTGTCAGAAGTTTGCTGGAAAACAAAAATTGTTGTCATTGCCCCTAAAACCTATTGCAGTAAGTGCTCCTTTCCAGCAATGGGGTCTGGATTTTATAGGGGAAATAAATCCAACTTCCTCAGGACAACATAGGTGGATTCTAACTGCAACAAACTTCTTTACCAAATGGGTGGAATCTATCCCTACTAGGAATGCCACAGAAAAAGTAATCATGGAATTTATTGAGGATAATATCCTTAGTAGGTTTGGCTATCCTCAGAAATTAGTAACAGATAATGCAAAGGCTTTCAAGTCCAAGGCAATGGAATCATTTTGTGAAAAGAATGGTATCTTACTGAAGCATTCAACTCCTTACTATCCCCAGGGTAATGGTTTGGCTGAATCCTCAAATAAAAACATCATTCATAGTATCAAAAAGTTGCTTAACCATAATAAGAGATCATGGGATTCTATGCTGAAATACGCAATGTGGGCTGATAGAATAATAGTTAAACAAGCAATTGGAACTTCTCCATTCTAATTAGTGTATGGCTCAGAGGCAGTTTTTCCTGTTCAATTAGGAATCCCAGTGATAAAGTTTCTTCAACATTGCCAAGAAGAGCCCAATGATATGCAGAGAAGGATTTATGAAATGATAGAATTGCAGCAGAACAGGGAAAAAGTGGAGGAAAGGTCACAGTTATACAGATTGAAGATTAAAAGCAGATTTGACAGGATAATCAAAGAAAACACTTTCTCAATCGGTGATATGGTTTTGAGGTGGGATGCAAGGAAGGAGCAAAAAGGGAAGCATGGTAAGTTTGATAACCTCTTGTTTGGCCCTTTCCTAGTGTCTAAGATTTTGAAGAATAACACTTTTGTCCTGCAGTCTTTGTAAGGTGAGGAATTGTCAAGTCATGTCAATGGACGATTCCTCAAGCATTTTTACAATCTTTGAGGAGATTTTCACTTTTCATTGTATATACCGGTGTGACTGAAGCATAATAAGGACTCCATAACCCAATGGAAATTTTGCAGACTAGTAGGTAGCAGAAAAGAAGGCACTGGTCTACAGGTTCTTGAAGCCTCACAGGGAGGACTTCATCCCGTAGCTGGAGCCAGATGTTAAGTCATGAACTTGTTTTCTTCAATTTTATATTTTGATTGTGATTTTTATTTTAAGTTTTCTCATTTGCTTAAGTTTGCTCATTTGCTTACTTTAGAAAATTTTTGGTTTTAAGTGAAATTTTGATTTTTGCTTTAGGTTTTCCATTAGGTTTGTTTTTCTTATGGTTTTGAAGGGTTCTATAGGACATTATATGGATTAATTAGTTCATAAATAACACCATGATCAAAGTTTACCATAAAAACCTCATTCAAAATGGAATTAATGAATAAAAAGCGCCAAATTTGGTTTTAACATATTCTTGTAGCGCAACGGCCAAAATTTTACACTGCGGTGCTACAAGAATATCACGGGCGCTAAAATCGCCAGTTTTTAAGCCAAATTCTCTCATGATTTCGATTTTTGGGTGACTAATCACATGTGTAAAGGGTTTTGATACATGTCACAGCATAAATAATCATGCAAACAGGTGTGGTTTGAGACGTGAAGGAGATCGTGGCGATTAGCAGCTAAGGTTGGGAAAATGATGACAGATTGAGGAACGAACCGAGTTTGATGGGAAAGAAGTCTCTACACATGCATTACTAAGCTGGAGGTGAAGTTGAACGAAGACAACCGCTAACAATCCAGAATTTGCAGTTACAGAGGGAATTTAGGGTTTTCCCAGCATGCCAATTGGAAGCAAATTGAAGACCTGAAGACACCTGGATAGTTTAATTCAACAGTCAGATAGTTCAAGGATTAATTTTAAACGACTACAACAGGAAGGTAGTAAGGTATTTCGCGTAAACATGGTCATGGCAGCTAAATTGGGGGTTTTTCCATTAAAGCTTGTTATGTTAAAATTGATTAAGGAAATCTTTAATTCATGCTGTTAACAAGCTCCCTATGATCAGATATCAGTTTAAAAAGGTTTTAGATGTTTGGGAAAGTGATAAGTTGAAAAACAATAGTTACCTTGAATAATTTCCCTATCAAGACCAGCAAATTTGGTAGGGTGGAGGTGTGTACTGTTTGTGGTGACCAGGGCTCAAAGATTCACTTGTTACCTGTAATCAATGCAATGAGTTAGCTGAGCATGTCAATTGCATGCAGACCTTGTCTGAGTATGTGTTAGGGGCTGATTGGTTTTGTGCTGAATGCAAGCTGAAGCAGAAGGTTAAACATACATAAGACTTCTCTCATATCATCTCATCCCCTAGTTAAACAATCACAATCTGAATCTAAACAAGCAAGAAATTGAGAGCACTAATGCAGAATCCCTATTGCAAAGAGATAGCTCATTAGTGGCGTTAGAAGGAGCCAAGGCTGCTATTTGTGCAGAATCACAATACATAAATGTCTCTATGCATTCCAGAGGTGTCTTGACATTTAGATGAGCATATTGGAAGTTAGTTAAGTGTAGCATCTTTGTTAAGTATTTTTGGTACTCTGTTGACCTAATTTACCTAATATCAGTGTAAAACATCTCCTGTATTTAAAATAGAACAGACTGTCAAAATTTTGAAAGTTTGAGAGAGAAAGGGCTGTTAGGACATTGACAGGGCTTTAAAAGCATACAGAAACATCATTCAGCCATTGAAAGCAGATGGGAAAAAGTGGGAATACCAACAGAGCTGATCCTACTGAGGTAAATTGGATTGACAAGCTTCCAGGTTGTGCAGAGCTCTTCCAAAATGCTGGATGGTTGGATTTCTTCAAGAAGATTGATGGCTATAACACCGAGGTTTCTCATAGATTTGCCCAATGTTATAACCAAGACATGGTATCATTTGATACCTTGAATTTTAAGTTGACTGTGGAGTTGGTGGCTGAAGCAATAGGAGTCAGAAATGAAGGAGAGTTGTGGTTCAAAAAGTTGCCTTTTACATTCAATACCCAAATGTATCTTTTACCTGGCATTATTCCAGATTGGAGCAAAGGAGTGCTCATCCAGAATTTCAGAGCAGAATGGGTGGAGCCCATCAAAGTCCTACAAAGCTACATCACCTGTGAAGGGAGGTATGCATTTGTATTCAAATATCACTTCAGGTTCTTACAACACCTGGCTAGTGAAGCAAGGATGAGTCTTCCCTTCTTCTTGTTGAAGAGTTTGCAAAAAATGGCAGGAAGGATTAAAGAGCATCAGGACCACACAGCACAGTCCATTTTCCATCATGGATTGATCAAGTTGATTATCAGCACTGTTTTGCAAAAAGAAGGAAAACCATGGGACTATTTCCTCTTTTGGTCTGGATTCCAAATTAAGCAGGAAGAGCAGCCAACCAAGAAACATGTGGACAAGGGGCAAGCCTTAATTAGAAAACTAGGTCAAAAAGTCAAGTCTGAGGATAAAAAAGGTGTTAAACTTGAAGAGGTGACAGTGCCTTCAAAGGGAGACTATGAACCTCAGCAACCTTCAACTGATAATAAGGGCAAAAGTTCGCTATTTATAAAAAAGGAAGATCATCCTGTGCAAAATAGGGCACCAACAGAAACTCTCATGGATGAGAAAATTGTTGACACAGAGAAAGTTGCAGTGGAGGAAGAGGATTCCAAGGTCCAACAAAGAAGCCCTATTACTATTTTATCTGAAGATGAAGGATATTTGCTAGAGGGAGATGAGTTGACAGTCAAGGTTGAAACTAGGGTTGGTACATACAAAGAATTCTCCAGTCAAGAAAATAAGACAGTGAGCCAAAAGAAAAAGAAGATCAAGGTTAAAGCTATGGAGTTTGCCACAGTTAAACATCAAGGAAAAAGTTTGAAAATGATGGGAGAGCTTGCTTCAACATGGAGACCCAAAACTAGGCCAAGAAACAAGTTGAGGCTAAAATATGAAAAAGCTACTGAACCCTAGCTTAAATACAAAAGAGGTTACTATGCTTGATGATGATTCTTCAGATGAAAAGATAGAATCTAGCAAGGGTGATTGGGAAAGAAAGAAAACATTGAAATCAGTAAAAGAGTCCAGTCTCACCGAGACTAAACTATCAGCTGTATTTTTGGAATTAAGGGGTGAAATGTTGAAGGAACAGCAGAGAAAAGAAACTGAAGTTTCTTATTCTGAGGACAAGCTATTGATTGATGAAATTGCACCTACTGAAACAGTTAATCAGGAAAACCCTAGTGTTCATGGTGTGTCTTCAGAGCTGCTACAGGAGAACGAGGACATTTTCAGAAAATTAAATATCCCATGGCTGCCTAGTGAGCTACAGGATACCACAACAGGGAAGGATTTTGAATCAGAAAAGGAGAACCTGCAAAGAACCATCAAACAATATAAGCAACAAATGGATTACATGCAAGAAACTAATGATGGTCTGATCCTAGCAAAAAGAAGACTCAGGGAGGATTTACAAGAAGTAAATGATCATTATCAATAGCTTATTGCAGTTTCCAAGGAGGCCCTGAAGAGGAAGAGAAGCACAGATTTACAATGTGCAGAATTGAAGCAGACTGTCAAAAGCCTAGAGCAGCAGAATGAAGAACTTACTAAAAAATTGAGAAAGATGGAAGCTGAACAACAAAAAGCAAAGAAAAAGGCCCAAGCCTTGGATGGAATAGCCTTATTGGCAGAAGCTGCCAAGGACCTTTGAGTATTTTCAGTTAGGCAGTTACTTGTTATGTTTTTGTTTAGAAATACTTTAGTTAGGCAGTTACTTGTTATGTTTTTGGAGAAAAACTTTATTTTTTAAATTATAATTTTGACATTATCCCATCGATGAGTAGGCAGAAGACAGTTAAGGTTTAGACCCTAACTGATTTTTTTTTAGAAACAGTACTTAGGTAGATGAGAAAGAGAACAAGGGGTTCGATTTTTGGCTGGCTTAAGGAGGTCTGTGACTTGTTTATGAGCTAAGTACTATAACTCTCATGTGTATTTGTTGAACATAATTATGAAATATATGATCCTTTCCACCCTTCAGTCTGTGTTTTGGATTCATTTTTAACTTGTTTAGTTACATGATTGATAAATTCATTGTTGGTTTATGGATTGTATGCTGGTAGTGCTTGTCAGTTGTGAATGAACTTCAATGTTATGTTCTATTGGATATTGGTAATTATATTATGCATCTCTTTTTTTCTTTGCTTATGATTCAGTTCCTATTTGGATCATGAATGTATTCCCTTCAGTCACCAAACTTTACAACTAGAAAAACCTTTCAGAAACCTAAAAACCCAGTTTTGCTTGATTGAATATTTGAGATTGTGTTGGCTTGTTTCTTTGTAGCCTGGAAACAATTTCTGGCACAAACACTTCCCATGAAGTTTGGCTCCTACGGGCCATCACACATGGTATTCCTGCAATGTGTATTCCTGGCACACTTATCAAGTAGCCAAACAATCAACATCATTTAACAATACAATTCAAATCTAATTGTTCTATAACCAATCAATGGCACTAACAATTAAATTCAATATGAATTTGTAATTCTGTCTACTACAGAAATTGATTTTCTTAGAAATGAGGCTATCCTCATATTGTTTGTCTCTTTTAAGTGGCACCAATATTATCGTTCTAATTTTATGCTCACTAGCATAACATGAACATCCAGTTGCAACATGTCCTCCTGACACAATTCTATGCAATCCAACGATTATTAGTAATTATCAGCAAATTTTCAAATCTGAAATCTACAAGTCCAAATTGACAATCCATTCTGCACATAAACCATTTTTACAATCATGAGACTCTTCTCATGAGGTTTGGTTCTTTCAAATGGGAGATTCCATTCTTTGTCATGGACTTACCCACATTTCCATGGCCAAAACTATCTACCTGTAATTTGAACTTCAATCATCCAAACACTTTGTAAGTCTCTATGCATATAATATTTCATTGTTGCAACAATCACCGAAGCATTTTCAGAATTATAACACTCCAGAATTCAAACACTTCCAGCTGTTAACATATCAATATCACCAAACTCATTTACTTCATGTGAATCATTATCATACTAAAATTGCGAGGTACAGTCACATCATTTATGCAATTTAAATGAAAAATTTTAGATACTCCTTATTTCACAATCATATCATTTATACAACTTTGCCCTTCCACAATATTTATAAAATCTCTTAATGCATATCCACTCAATGCTACCTTGCATTGATTCATGAATGCTATTCATTCAAACATATTATTGCCTAACCGATGACTACCTCATATAGAATGCATTACTATGATCAAGACCATAAGTCCTCACTTGTTTTGGTTATTAACCTCATAACCAACATACATAGGGAATGATATACTTTTATATGAATGTAGCCTAAATTTCTAAACAACCACCTGGTATGAGACCTCTTTCCTTCACCACTCCATGCTCCACCACACTATGGCAGTATGTCATTCACATGAATGCATTTCAATCCTAAATGCATACCATTCTATGATTACTAAATATGGTTCAATGGATTCTTACCCAATCCCCTTTCAACACTTATGCAATGATCATAATTAAACCATTACCTACATGGATCCAATTTACACCCTTGATGTTACCAGTTTAGTTGGTCTTTTACAGAAGATTGCAGAATTCGCCCACCAACTTCTTGATCATGGATTTGTTGCCTTATCATTTTCTTCATAAGGCTGTTGGTCATAGGCAACAACATCATCAACATCTTCATCCATGCTCCTACAATCATCACCAATATTGATTATCAACCAAAATATTTACCATTATTGGTTTATTGCATATGTAAAGTCCCACTACTTTTACCAATATGTAATATCATATGAATGCAAAAACATATTCTCATGCAGTGTGCATTGTTTATGAATATGCCAACTAGTACATATTCATGCCATCCATCTAATCTTTGCATTTTCAGCATTCCATGCCATAATTTTATGTACATAAGACTTATAAAATATAAATATAGTTAGCAAGACATGGGTTAAGGAATTTTCCCTTTCCAATCCCACATCTTTGCATGAAATTCCTCTTCCACATAATAGTTGGTTCGATTTCATGGTCTCTAGCAAGCGCACAAGGGATCATTAGCTATGATTTTCTCACCAAACAACAGTTCAATACATATACTTATGCATAATATTCCTACATGCTAATCCTAGGCATGCAATTCTAGGAATTGTCCATATTGACAACAACAATTTTTTTTGTCAAAACAACCACTAGCACTTTTCTGCTCTAAATATCTATGATATATGAAAACCTCATTCAAACTCTAGTGATTCTTCACTATTCTCTGCTAGTTAATCTTTCCAATTCCTATCCACATGCTCCATTCTGACTTCAGGTGTGAAAATTACACTACTTCTAAAATGACAATTTCACCAAATTTCTGCACTTTTACACAGCTGTATTCTGGTCTAGAATGCCAACTTCAACCACGTGTAGAAGAAAATATAGGAAGATTCAGGAAAACATTTCTATCGGGAGAATTTAGTCCATAAAACAACGAACACGCATCAACTTTTGGATCTCGTTTTCGATGCTCCATTCATCTTTTATGAATTTCTGGGTTTGACTATTTTTCACTTTTAACATTTTTCCAAAATTTCCAATTTTGGGCCAAAAATGGCTATTTCCCAAACGATGCATTTCTAGAAAATATTTGTCTAACGGAATATGTCTGGTTTAATGAGAACATGAAATGTTGAGTTTGGTAAATTTCTTGAATTCTTTATCTAAGGTCTCTTTCATTCGCTATTGCGCCGACTTCTTTATTTTCCATCTGTCGTTATCGGCTCGATTCTTTTTCTTTTGCCCACTGCTGTTGCAGCTCAAATTTTTGTTTCAAGCCACCGTTGCAGCTCAGTATTCTTTCTCCATCTTCAGTCTCAACTTCGTCTTTCGCCCGCCGCTGCGGCTCTATCTTCCCTTTCTTTCCACCATCGTGACTCCAAACTCTTTTGCCTATCGCTATCAAGCCAACACTTGGATGAATTTTGGCCTTTCTTCTGCATCGATGAAAAATTCCTTCTTCAGCCGCCATTGCGGCTCAATCCTTTGTTGGCTTCTGTCGCCATGCATCAGCTTTTCTCAGTCGACATTGTGGCTCGAAGCTCAAGTTTTGTCTGCCGTGTCAGCATAAAGGAGGAAACACCATCGCTGTTGGGGCTCCCTTCGGACAATGCAGTCGCTGTATCGGATGCAGTCGCTGTATCGGATTGATTCCGGTGAAGGCATCCAACGTATTGGATGGACTTGGTCAAAGTCATCCAATTTTTCCAACAAAAAATAAATAAATAAATTCTCTGCCTGCTGTTGTGCTCAACAGAGGTTACCCCACCTCTGTTAATTGCTTTTCCTAGCCCATAAAGGCCCACTGCTGCAACCTAATGCTCTGATACCACTCTATCATGTCCTCTCCCGTCAATCCAATGCAAGGGAGGGAACATGACCCAACATCCCAGGCTTATTTGTCAATCTCATCCCCATTCATTAGTAAGAAATTCATGGATAAATAAAAGCTTATGCATGCAGATCATTCTTAATAAACACAACGAAATTACACACTATCCACATACCATTTCATCATGCATCCCACATATAAACAACAATCATTAATTAAAACATTGCAGAGCACAGAACTAACCTAACGCAAACTACAAAGAATGCTTATCTTGAAATGTAGTGCAGAATCATACTCAATATAAATACAACGGAATAAACATAATAACACACACGCATAAGGGAGTACATCATCCTATTTCTTCTAGGAAAAATAATGAAACATCCATACAATAATCAATCCCATTCTCATGTTATGCGCATGATTCATTGCAACTAGCTTATGACAATCATATCATTCAATTAACATGAGTAATTAAACATGCAGAACATAACACAAAATGATCACAATTTAAACCACATAGAATACTTATCTTTAAGATGAAACTGTCCAACAACTGGATATGTGAGAGCAACGTTCCACCCAGCCATAGATCTTTGTCCAGCTTATATTCTTTCGGCTGAAAGATCACCCCCGAGCTAGGATGTGTATCCACTAAGGAGGAACTAAATAGGCTCACTCACAGCCATGGTTTCACTCAACCAGTCATGCTAAGCCAACACATAGTTGGATTGATAAAGCATGCAAATAACAAAGGAGGAGGATGCTAAGCCAGTGAGCTCAATCATAGAGCTATAGACATCTCAAGCTAAATTCAAGTAATCCAATCCTCTGTTCCAAAATTCACACTTGAATTTCTCACAATTCTGTCATCAAATAACTCCATCCCGTCACTGGACTTCTGGGCTATAAAAACTCAGTTTTCCAATGGATTTCGGGCTATCTAATACTCTCAATTTCACCCCAAGGTTCATATCTATCGATCCCCCATTGGATTTCACTGTCAAATACCAATTCTGGGTGCTTTTGGCTCTTCAAAATGTGGGTTCTTGCAAAGTTGCGATTTTCTTTTCTTGGTTTTCTTCTCACTACTCAACACATATAATCAATGGAAACTGAAACTCCCATCTTCCACAATGGAATGGAAATGACGAACAAAACCCATAACTTTCCAGGAAACCTATGGTTCAATCCCACAACCCCCTCTCCACTCCCTAGTGGATACACATGGCCCCTTCTCATTAGTTGCTTCCATATCCAGTTTGGGTATTTTATTGCATGATGTTTATTTACATCATTTTACAATGTTCCATGGCTTAATAGCACATGGGTAACATAATATCTAATACTTGTCTTTTATCTAAAAATATGAGCATTCACTAGTGGGGCCTTGGCCTTGGGCTTCACGCTAGAAAAACATACATCACATGCATACAATATTTACATTAAAATCTAATATATCCTAAAGGTCAAAATGGAGTATTACAATATTAAGTGGTTTTCTAACCTTAAAGAAATAAGCAATATATGATTTTTTCTCAAAATCCCCAAAAAAACAGTTGAGCTGGGCAGTGTTTCATATGAAGAGAGAATATTTCAACAAAGGAAACTTCCTATAGAATTTCGATACTTAAGTTGGTACAACATGCCTAGATCCTCACAAAATGGTCACGTGCAATTGGTGTCACACATGTATTGACACATTTATGTGATAAAATGGTCATATACAATTGGTGTCACACATGTACTCACACATTTATGTGATATTTTACTTTAGAAAATTAAGGTGGATCATAAAAAAATTGAGATTTATCTTACATATATATAGGCTTGGAATTCTTGCTTCTAGCACTAGTGGCTTTGAAATGAGGTCATTCAGTTTGTAAATGAGATTCAATTATTGAAATGAGGTTTTTCGGTTTGTAAATGAGATTCAATTATTTTTCATAAGAAAGTTAATAAAGCCATTGATATTTGATCCAATTTTATTTTTTATAATGAAAATAAGATAATTGTCTAATTTTATATTATATATTTTTCAAATATTTAATATTTTATAAAGATTAGTATTTTGAAAATTTTAAAATATAAAATAGAAAATTTGAATAGTCAACTTAGAAAAAATCAAAAGAAGACTTATAACTTTTATCTAATAGTGATTTTTGATTTATTTTGTGTTTTTATTGATAAGAGAGAGTACTAGTCCATTTGACATCTTCATTACAGTGGTGGAAACACAATGCATCTTCCTTCACAAATTAGGATTTAGAGTCAAATTTCCAAAACCTCCAAAATAGGTTTTATGAAAGTGATTCAACTTAAACCGGCTAATCAATTATGATTTAACGAAATTGGTGTAAGGATATCATTGGTGTATTTGAATCCCCAGTAATAGTGAAACTATATTTATTGTCTTTAAATCTTAAAATAGGTATAAAAGACAATTAAGATTCGAATTATGATCGCTAGATTAATACATTATTTTGGTGATTTTAAATATATTTAAAAATTGAAAATTTTGCATAATTTTAAAATTAGATGTATCCTCTAAGGATAAGGCACAATTAGGTTGATGTATATTTTTATTAATATTTTTAATTACTTAAAAGGAAGGAACTAAAATTACTCACAATCTTTGTTTATATATTTAATTTAATTTAATTCATCCAATAAATTAATAAATTTAATATATAAAAATTTTTTTAATATAGTTTAAATGAATGAGATGTATGATATTTATAATATGTTGATTTTAAAATTTTAATTAATATAAAATAAATAAAAATAAAAATATAATAATGGTTAAATTAAAATTAAAATGAAAATATATATATTAAATTTCAATAAAATAAATACAAGTTCATCACATTCATATTTTCTCTATTTTTAATCATATATCAATTTTCATTCTTCCCATATTTAAACTCATATTTGTTTTTCATTCTTCCCATATTTAAACTCATATTTGTTTCTACTTTTAGAAATAAAAGTACTTGCATATCAATTCTCATTCTTTCCATATTTACAAGAATAAAATTCATTTTCTGTGATTTTTAATCAAAGAAAGGTTGTATATCATTTTATATTCCTCTTATACTTAATAAATATAAAATTTAAATATATTTAAAATAATAATAAATATGCAAATATCTATTTGATTATCTTGATAGAACTTGATTAAAATATACTATATTTTATTGAACAAAATAAAACATTAAAAGCCCATCCAAACTTTGATTGGAAAGTGAGAAAGATTAAAGCAATAATAAATATAACATAGTTTCATAAAAATATAAATATAATGTTAGAATTATAATAAAAAAATTAAATTAGATTTATAATAATAACAATTTAATGTATAATTAAATAAATTAATCTATAAAAATGAAAATGGAATATGTTTAATTAAATAAAAGAAAAAATTAGAAACTAATTTAAATTTTGTTTTGGAAATGAGGTAGATAAATTAAGAACATAACATTAAGTAATGAAAAAAAATATTGTTATATATAAATTTAGTGGATTTTTAATGATGTAATGTTTTTTATTTTAATCTTAAAATGACATACTCATCACACAAATAAAATCGAATTCACATTTTTTTCAATAACATTTTTAGAGCATATTTATGTATACTATTAATTTACAATAACCTTTCAATGCTTAAATTTATACATTTTATTATTTCATACTTTTCTATGATGGATTGAAATTTTTTCAAATCAATTAGTTTCTATCAATATGGAGTTGTTAAATTAGGAAATAAATGTGTATATGTTTCTCGTCACAATTTCTGGTCAATGAATTTGATATGGCACAGAGAATGATTAGTGCATTTATAACATTAATAAACTAGTATAGATTTATATTAACTCTATATCTATCAAATGTTATCAAGGATCAAATCCTTAAGATGCAAATATTTTCTCAAGTTTTGTACTCTAAAAATAGTTTGCACCTTAGGGTATTTGACCCCTTTGGATGCTTGATAGTTTTGGAGTTAAGATGGATATTTGCACCATGAGGCACTTTCTAATAAATATAAAGTGGTCTCATAAATTACCAACTTAGATCCAAATCCTAGGCTCTATCAAGCGCCAAGAGGGATCAAATCTCATGAGGTACAAACCTCTTCTCAGGTATTGCACTAAAGGAGGTTTGGATCTTGAGGGATTTGATCCCTCTAGACACTTGATAAAACCTAGAATTTCAGCGCTTGATAGGATCTAAGAATTGGATCTAGATTGGTTATAAAAACAATTGAATAGAGCAAATTTTAATTAGAATAGTATTTATATAAGTTTTTATCCTTTATCACCAAAAATTTATTAATATTTATTTCTACTCCTATATTCTATTCAATAAGGCTATAGAAAATTTATCTACTTTGTAACATATTCCTTAATAAAAAGGTACAAATACAAAAACACCTATAACCGTAACGAAATCTATTTAAATTTTTAGCTCCACTCAGCCTATGACAAAGCCTGGGCCGACATTTTATATAAACGAAGCATTGACTTTTACAATAGGTGGTCTCCACTCTCATGGTATGACATAATTTCGAGAGCGCTATTCGCAATGTCTATTAGCAATGTTTATGCCTGCAGACTTTGCCCTGTTCCAATGACCAGGGTAATCCTAACAAACTTTTTTTTTCAATGGAAAAAAATCGTAAATATATTTATCTACATTCAGCATATGACTTAAAAAGCCATTATCTCAAATATACCCAATTTTAAAGCCGGTAATTATAGTCGAAAAATAATCCATAAAGAGCTCATTAAAACTGTTTAAAAACCTATAATCCATAACAGAACATAGACTACTCATTAATCTTCATCACTAGGAAAATTGCTCAAAAAATAGTATCTCTGTTCTCAACATCAAACCAAAAACTTTTTCACTTGTCCAAAAACTGTTCATTCATCTGATCTAAAACATCAACCTATTTGTCACATATTGCCAAACATGGATATGATCCATTATCCAAAAACCTTTTAAAAGATATCCTTCAATAAAAAATCCCATAAAAGCATATAAACCTTAAAGATGTTCAAAGGTTTGAAAACCTATCAAAAATTCAAACTGTTCTAACAATTTCTCAATATCCCGAGATAATGTTATCATGTAAAATGCTCAAAACAATCTGAGCATGCTAAAAACCAAACTGGGAAGGATAAAGGGCTATCAGCACACCCCCAAGACCCAAAGAAACAATCAATATCTTAGAAAACCTGAAAGGTTTCCACAACTTCATCTGCACGATGTTCCATAATTGACCAAAATCCTTCTAATATCCTACCTCCAGCCTTTGCCAAAGCATCTGCATCATAATTTCTTTCCCAATAGATATGTTTGAAGATAATAGATTCAAAAGAATCAATGAGCCTATTAACATCTCGAAGAATCAATGCTAGCTCTAAATTCATTAATCGATACTTACCAGATGCCCAATTAATAGCTAACTGGGAATCTCTGAAAACTTGAATTTTAAGCACTGAGTTCCTCCTTTCCAGATAGAGAAGAAGCTTAAGGGCACATAATTCTGCAAAATTATTAGTACCCATTCCTAATCCAGCCTTAAAGGAGAAAAAATGAACATCAGATAAAAAAAGCATACCTCCAACGCCACACAGTTTTGGTTCCCCTACTGCAGATCCATCAAAATAACCCCAGGCAAAGGATTTATCAATAGCTTCCAAAGAGATGCTTCTAATAGAAACCATAGAACTATTCTGCAACAAATCCTTAAACATACCCAGACTATAGCTGGATACCTGAGCTGGTGACATTAAAAAATCCTCAAAACAAGACATGTTTTTGGCCTTCCAAATGAACCATAAGACTAAGATAGGCAATGATTTATATCCTGCAACCTCCATGTTTGAGCACCAATGTTTAAAACAATCTGACACAGAAGCACCATTCCAAAGGTTATTGAGTTTTAATGTATCAACAATAAGTAACCAAACAGCCTGTGTAAATGGGCATTCCACACTAATATGAAAATTCGATTCACAATCCTGCATGACACAAGTAACACCTACCTGGTCCTTCTCTCCATTTCATACTAAGAACATCCCAAGTCAATTCCTTACCAGATAAAATAAACCAATTGAAGATTTTAGTTTTGAGTGGGCATTTCAGTTTCCATACAAGTTTCCACCACCAGATAAGATCCAAATCCCTGTTCATAAGCTGGGCATAACCTTCTTTAGGTCTGTACTAACCAGCTTTGGAGAAGTTCCAAACCAAAGTATCATCCTCGTTTGAAAGCCTTGCATGACTAGATTTTAGAATGTCTAAGTAACCATTCCACACATCTATCTCCTGCATATCAGTAAAACCTATAAAATCCGCATTAGTCTATTGTTGAGCCGACAAATCTGTCAAACCATGAAGACCAATGTCATATAAAACAAAGAAACCTACAAATGCATCTTTTCAATCATGGAGGAGGGTAAAGAATGTCTCCATTTACATCCTATCCACAAATCTACTCCAATACGAACCGCATTCCCATTACCAATTTTCCAAACCAAGAAATTTCCAACAATATCAAAATCCCAAAGAACAGCTTTCCAGCAAATTGATATACATTTTTTCTTTTTAACTAGAGATCTAATCCATTCCAATATGTTCATTAGATAGATATATTTCTGCACAACAATATTGACCCAAAGACCTCTACCATTAATAATGTTCCAGACATTTTTAGCTGCAAGGGCTTTAGCAAATACACCAGGAACTTTCAAACCCCATCCACCCAAAGATTTAGGGTTAGCCATAATCTTCCAAGATATCCAGTGCAAACCATAGGACTTCTGATTACTGGACCAAAGTAATTTAAAACAGAGCTTTCTAATTTTCTCAATTACCCCCATTGGTATCCAAAAGTGCATCCAAAAGACTAGAATGGCCTCTAATACTGATTTAATCAGTATCAACTTACCTCCCTTAGATAACCAACGGAAGCTCCAATTGTTTATCCTCTTTTCCACCTTAATTATCAGCCAATCCCAATCCTTTAAAAGGTATCTGCAAGGTTTGAGATAAAAACCCAAATACTTCATTCCATTTCCAATTCTATTAACAGGAAATGAAAAAATATTCTGTAATGTAATAACCTTTGAGTCTTCCAGACAAGAATAATATAAAGAAGATTTATCATTATTAATATTCATCCCAGATGCCTTACAGAAGATCATAAGAATCTCATATAAAGTAGACAGAGATTGTTCAAAATCATCATTGACCATTACAACATCATCCACAAAAAGTACATGAGTTAATACAATATCATTTTTAAAATATAATCCATGATAGTTCCCACAGTATTTGGCATAAAGAAGAGCCCTTCCTAACCCTTCAACCACAATAAGGAACAGTAAAGGTGCCAAAGGACAACCTTGTCTAAGTCCTCTGCCAGATTTGAAGAAAGAAGTTGCTACTCCATTAATGAGCAAGGAAAAGGAAATAGAGGAAAGACTGCTCATAACCCAAGTAATAAAATTCCCAGCAAAACCCATTTTGGAGAGAATGACCCGAAGATAGGTCCAACTTACCCAATCATATGCTTTAGATAAGTCAATTTTTAGCATTACAGCCTTAATACTTTTGTTATGCATGGTATGCATACCTTCCTGAATGACCCCAACTACATCATGTATCTGCCTACCTAGCAAGAACCCAAACTATTCTCCAGATATGCATCTAGCCAACACAGTTTTGATCCTAATAGAGATATGATTACCAAAAATTTTATAAACAAAATTACACAGAGATATAGGTCTAAAATGCTCAAAGGATAAAGGATGATCAATCTTAGGGATAAGAGCAAGAAAAGTTGAAATGAAGATCACAGGAATTTTTCCACTAACCCTAGAAAGTTCAATAACTCTCAGAAGATCCTCAACCAGAACATCAAAAAGACATCTATATACCTCAACAGGGATCCCATCAGGTCCTGGGCTCTTATCATTTTTACTAATGGACAGGATATACTGGATATCAAGCAAAGTAACAGGCTTCATAAGATAAAAATTATCATCCAAAGAAACAGAAGAAGGAAAATAACCAGCACTAAGCACAAATTCAGGCAGATGAAGGTCATCTTCTTCCTTAAACAAAGTCTCGAAATGCTGAATCCCAGGCTTCGCAATAGCCTCAGAACCTTCTACCAAGTTACCAGAATCATCATAAATTTTCCAAATGGAATTTATATTTTTCCTGTGCGAATCGATTTGTGGAAAAATGGAGTATTGTCATCTCCACATACAAGCCATAAAACCCTACTCTTCTGTCGATCCTCTTTTTCCCTATCACATAGAATAGTTCTCTTATAGGATTCAAGCTCATGGCATGGATAATTTTTCCATCTCTGAATTAAAACCAATTCCCATATTGTCAATATAATTCTTCAATTCTCTTTCAATATCGACAAGATCCTTAATATCCTGAGCCTTTTTCTTCACCGACCAGACAGTGGACACATCTTTCATTTTTTTAAGGTTGGCACCAAACTGGGAAGAAGGTGAAACCTCAGACAATGCATCAAAAACCTTCCAGGAAGCTTTCAATAAATCAACCAACTCAATGTTCTCTAACCAATAGGAATTGAACTTAAAAGGACAATGGGCCTTGGGAGTATAGGGTAAAATATGTAAGAAAATAGGTTGATGGTCTAAGTCTCCTCCACATCCAATCCACTGTTTTAGAAGAAAATCCCTGTCCAGGAAATTAGCCGATAAGAGTAATCTGTCTAACCTTTTGCTTATACTCTTAGAACTAATACGATGATTAGACCAAATTGGTCTTGAATCCAAAGGAGTAATATCAATAAGCCCAAGACCCTCAAACAGGTGAGTGAAGAAATCAATTAAAACATCCACTCTTGCTTTAACACCCC
The DNA here is from genome assembly GCA_001517045.1 of Pseudotsuga menziesii. NCBI lineage: Eukaryota > Viridiplantae > Streptophyta > Pinopsida > Pinales > Pinaceae > Pseudotsuga > Pseudotsuga menziesii. The sequence goes on along the minus strand of LPNX010589684.1, from coordinate 47,168 downwards.
ATATTTCAGAATGGCCCAAAGAGAAATTCAAATCCCCACCAACAACCAAGTTAGGATAAGTGAAACAATCCATAACCGAAAGATTATTCCAGAAGACTTCCTGGTCAATATAAGGCCCATAGAGATTTATAAAACATAAATCCAATTGCAAATCAAAAGAGTCCAAAACAGCACAGAGACCCGAAAACATAGCCCAAGCATTAAGTAAAAGAAATTTTCGAGACCTCCAACCCAAAAGAATTCCCCCAAATCTACCTTTAGCGTCAACAGAAATAAACTACCAGCCCTTCAACATTGATTCCAATTCCATCACCAACACACTACCATCAAACACAGTTTCTTGTAGGAAAATAACATCTAAAGATTGCTCGTCGATCAATCTTTTCACCACTAGTTTTTTGGATAACTAGACAAACCCATACAATTAAGGGTCATAAGGATCATGAGGGGAACATTGTAGAGGCCTTCAATTATCTAAGTGCCTTAGAACCAACTAGCTCTTTAGAATAAGCTTTCCCACAGATACCGATGTTACCTTTGACAAAAAGTTTTAACCCATCTGGATCCCAATATGTTCATGAACCATCTTTAGTAAATTTCGAAGAAGAGTGCAAATAATAACCCTTGGAAGTAGCTGGAAAGATTTTAGGAGCAGAAACAAACCCAAGGTCCCTTAGCCCTTCAGACTGAGCATAATATTGACCTATGTCAGTCTGGTTTCTCCCCAGACCCTCAGGATCATATAAAGAAAGAATACTTAAAGGTTTGAGAGATAAAGAGGAGGAAGGAGAATCTAAGCCATCTTCTAAAGGCTTGGGTAAAAGATTCAAATCCGCCGCAACAAAATCTGAAGTCAAACCCTTCTTTTGCAAACCCAAACCCTCCTTATCAGTACCCTCCATATCATCCACCCTTAACCCCCTATTTTTAACCTACCAGGTTTTTCGAACAGAAACAGAAGAATTCTTGTTATAAGGTAGGGAGCATTCATTCATCAGATGGCCAAAAACATTTAAACAGGATACCCATGTAATCCAGAGGCTGGCTAAAATCAGTACAACCCTTTCTAATAACTAACTCAGTAGGTAAGCCATTCTTAATATCAACCAGCACAAGAACCCACCCCAAACAACACACCCCCGTCTTCAGATAAGAAAAATCAGTTTCCAGATGAGATCCTAAAGAGTTACCCACCAATTTAAAAAAACCAGCCAAGCAATATTCAAAAGGTAAGTTAGGGAGTTTAACCCAAATCGGAATTTGGTAATACCTTTCGATGTGAGGATCGAACAATGGTGTCCATCTTTTGCTCAGAATACCAGCATTATCCCACCGCCAAATGCCAGCCAGGTCCCAATCCGCATCATCCTTGGAAAGAAATTTAAAAGCTATCTAGCCTCTCGGTAGTAGAAAGATCGTCGGAGGGCAACTGACCACATATTTCCAGGCCAATGCTGCCCATCCATTTAGACTGTCAGAATTAAATTTACGGCTACCAAAAAGGCCAACCAGAGTCATGGCATTAGTTAGAACTATATCATTCAAACAAATGTCCTCTCCCACAGTCAACAAAACTGGCTGATCAATTTTCTTAACTGTCTTCGAAAGACGCTTTTTCTTCACCACATTCTCCGTAGGCATAGGCTTAATGAAAGGCTCAGGAAGAAAATCATTCTGGAAAACCTCATTGTGGATGGAATCATTAACAGAGGTTAAATTCCGAATAAAAATCCTCGGTGCAACAGAGTCATCATGAGAGACCAAAGAAGCCCCCACTCCCAAATTACCAAACTTATCACATAAACCAACATTCCCTACTGAAGCCGATAGAAACTCCTTTTTGGATGAAATCCTAACAAACTGAGACTTCCAGGGAAGGAATTTTTTCTGTTCATTACTTGTCGCCCAAATTATTATGTTATTTTATGTTATTTTACATATGTGTTGTCGTTTTAGCCTTCATCTTTACTCTTTGTGGACAGACTTGCAATGCACAACCAAACCTTGGCAACCGCAGCTTTAACTATATAGAAGGCAGTGAGTTTGAGACAATATGAATAAGTGTTCATGGATATTATTCAAAACACGTCCCAAAATGGGTTTAACACTTTCACAATAAAGTATAAATAAATAAAATACATATATCACACCATATATTAATCCCAAGTTTCATAATTAAAAACCAAATAATTGACATTTTTATTTTTTCAAATACAAATTTGCAAAAATATTCCAGAAGTATAACATATTTGAAATAGAATGCATGCCAAAAATCATTAGGTAAAGAGAATTGAGATAGAATTATCTATGGTGAATGATGGATTTATTTAAAAAAACAAGGTAAAACCATGAACTTGTTACAGGTACAGGAAATAATAATTATCGTGTTCAAGTTGGAGTTATCCTCACAAAGTCTGTAAGGTAGTTGGCATTGTTTAGAAAATGGTGACATGACAGGAAATAATAATTATCATGTTCAAGTTGGAGTTATCCTCACAAAGTCTGCAAGGTAGTTGGCATTTTTTAGAAAATGGTGACATGACAGAAAAAAGGAAAATTACATTTAAGGTGGGTACCCTATCAAGAAAATTACGTTTAAGGTGTACGAGGAAGAATGAAATATTGAACCATGATAAATAACCATGCCTCTGGACCATGACACTAAATACAATACTAGGTCCTTGAATTAGGGACACAAAAGGTAAGAATATCCATATCGGTATCCAGTAATGAAAACAAAATCATTTTTGAATTAATGAACCCAAAATAACTATGGAGGGAGACTCCAAGATAATAAGAAAAAAATTAGTAACACAAATTAATTAATGTATTTAGTATATGGGGAAACATCAACCTTTTAATCTTTTAATATTTTGACTATTCTAATTTGTGGATTATTATAATAAAATATAACAATTTTTTCCACCTCACATTATATATTCAAAATCAAAACCACTTTAAAGGATTCCAAAAATTCAAAATAAAAACCACGTTAAAGGATTCCAAAACCTCTCATCAAATGTTGTAGTCGTGGCCACGCTAAATCTACTTTAAGAGAGTATCGATCATATATTATTTGTACTCCTAAATTATGTCGAGTGATATCACCTGCAATTGGAACCAATTTTTTTGACATGAAATCCTCGTATTCATTACCATATATTTCATGTAACCCTCAAAATAACCCGGAGTTTATAACCTGAGATTCAAAAAAAACATTAAGAAAACATCACTACATCGCACAAATCCATAGTTTCAATCAATGCACCGCCAAAAGATAGCCAATAAGAATATTATAGCTTTAGTGAGGGAAGTTGAACTTTTTTTATTTTTTTTCTTTTGACTAGGGGAATCGGCAACTGGGGCCGGGCTAGTACTTGTGTGACACGGGGTCCAGGGATCCATTCCCGCTACCACTATAACCCGAGGTGCCCCACACCCACCGCAAGACATGGGACACAAGTAAACCCGGGTGGGATTGATCTCGTGACCTCCAATTTACAACAAGTGACTTCATAACTGTTAGGTATAACTCCCAATTGATTGTT
>LPNX010589684.1:1475-40972 GCA_001517045.1 Pseudotsuga menziesii | reverse complement strand
CCATTCCCTTTGGTTTAATACTAGACTTATCTGCAAAGTAAACTATGCCATCTATTGATTCATTCAGTTCTTCAAAACAATCTTTTCTAAATGTCATGTGTCATGTTGCACCAGTATCAAGCAGCCAACAATCTTTATAAGATGAGAGAGAAGTCATTTCATTAAATCCGAGATTACAATGTGCAACAATACAAGAATCAGAAAATTTACTAGCATCTTGGTCATCTGTCTTCTGGTTATGCTTATCTTTGATGGAATCCCATGAATCCCAACACTGATCTGATGTGTGCCTAGTCTTTCCGCAACGCTTGCACTGCAAGTCTGATCTTTTGCTTCTGCCCCCTCTACCTCTGAAATTTCTTCTTCTTCTGCCTCTCTCTTTGCCGCAATCTCCCTTGGAAGGGTCTTTGGATTGGTCTTTGCCAGCTAGGGCAGCACCAATACTAGATGCCAAAGAGTGCATCTTTACAACTGTTAGTGTAATTTACAATAATAAACTGATATGACAGGTAGAAATAGAAAAAAAAATAAGAACCTTGCAGGTCTACAGTCTCTGCCAAGGTGTTTTACAATCTCAACTTCAGCTTTTAAAGAGATACAATAATAGTATCGCAGCTTCAATTCACAGCAATTTCAGGGAGAAGAAATCAGAATATATCAGTCACTAGCAATATGTGTTATTATTCAGCATAAAACACAGTCTTCAGCAGTCTTCATGCAATTGGTAATGTCAATCGTCAACTTGGTCATAGCAGCAGCAAATACAAATCGCAGCAGTCTCCAGCATACATTATTCTTCAACAAAAAACTCAACAAAAGTTAGGGTTCAGGCTGCTCCTCAAATAGACAGCAGTCACCAACATGCAGTCTCCAATGTAGCAATATATGTGTGATATATTAATATTTTGCAGTCACGCAATGTATAATATATCAGTCTTCATTTTCTGACATCTCAAATGAGCAAATTGCGACACAATAGACTGCAAATACTCAGGCCCAAATTATAGGGCAAATACAGATTGAAAGCAGCGCTTCACGGCCACAATACAAAGTTAGGGTTTATGCTAATGTATTGAAAATGTTCTTTCATAATTCAGACCTTTCAACTGCTAGAAACCAAAGCAATGAATAACACAAATTATAGCACTCCACGCTCAACCAGCGTAGCATCCATATATACAACGCATATATACAACGCATATATACAACACATATATTCACAGTGATCGGTAATAAAAGAGACGCAGCATACAACACAGCATTCTTCAGCCTTCAGCAAGCTTCAACGTTGATTGCAAGCAGCTCCAACGCAGGCTATCTCCAACTCTTCATCCGTGTGCCATCAGCATATATCAGTCTAGGGTTTGTGCATTCCCAAAAACATCATCTCCAACGCATGATGCAGTCTTCAAGTCGCAGTCTGCAAGCAGCTAGCTCAACGCAGCATGTATGCAGTCTTCTCCACTTCTGGCAGGTGCACAGCTTCACGGTGCTCAGACTTCACGCAGGTCTCCTCCACGCAGCCACCAGTCTCTTCAGGCAGGTCGCAGCACAAGAAAAATAGATGCAGGCTCTTCACGCAGCATACACAACCCGGTATTCAACATTATATCTCCCAGGCAGTCTTCAACGTGTTCAGCAGTTTTCAACGCAGCCCACGCTGGAAATCGCAGTCATCTTTTATGCACAGGAATTAGGTTAAAATTAGGGTTTTGGTACAGCAAATTATAAAACGCATCAGTCGATTCTTGCAATACAACTTAAATCCCCTCATATTTAACATCGGTGCTTCTTTTATGAATCCCACTATGTAGCAGAGATTATATGGTATGCAGGACTGGAACAATGTGCTGACATTGTTAACCCACGAGATTATAAGCGGTCGCATGTACACCTTTCTCCTTCTCTCTTTACTCGTTTCAATCACGTTAAGCAGTTGGATCTCTCTCGATTGATCGCATCTGCATCATTGAGTACTGTGTGTAACTTCTGGATTGGCGTCAATAGGCAAAGAACTGCTTAGCAAGAGCTGGAAGCCTCTACAAAATCAGGAAAGGGCGCAGGAGGCCGAAAGGGAGGATCTAAGAAGAAACCTGTCACGAAATCTGTTAAGGCCGGTCTTCAATTTCCCATCGGACTGCTCTCTAGATATCTTAAGAAGGCAGATATGCCAAGAGGTAGATTTTCCTTGCAGCCATTCTTGAATACTTAGCAGCTGAGGTGCTTGAATTGGCAGGAAATGCTGCCAGGGATAACACGAAGAATAGGATAATTCCCCGCCATATCCAGCAGTAATCTCAACTCTTCACGTTGAGTTCATAGGTCACATACACAATAAATTGAAGGAGGAGGCAATATTCCATGATGGTATTCTCACGACACTTCAACCATATCAGCTCCAAAATAAGGGTTTGAATTTTGAGACAGCGCAGTCATGGAGAAAGAGGGGGCAACTCAGGAGAGCGTGGTTACAAATTAGGTTAGGTATACATCAAACGTATGAGCAGAAAACACACATAATGAATGCGCGCAGGGCAGACTGGCGATGGGCAGGCAGCCTGAAAGAGCAAACTGGCAGGCAGAATGTAGGTCTGTCAATGCACTGGCAGGCAATGCACTGGCAAGCATACAGGCTACCAGGACTGAAATTTAACAGCAGGAGTTATGGCAGGAACCTGCTCTGATACCAGTTGTTAGGTATAACTCCCGATTGATTGTTTATTCAAATGCAAATGCCTATATTTATACATTTCATGAGGCGGTTGATTACCAGCCTTTTCACCTTCCTATCTATTCATATTCCTATTATTTATTTACAATAATCCTGACGGATTATTCTAACAATAACAATGAAACTGCCAATGAGCCACACCCGTGCGGGCTGAGGGAAGCTAAACGTTTAATCTGGCATAGTCATATATGTTTGTTACACTACTGTTTAACCATTAGGTCCAAGGAGATCTGTAATCCTGACAGGATGTATATATACATCCTTGTAGAAAATTGTCTTGTGGATGTATATATATATATATATCTTTGAAATGATCTTGACCCAGATTTCCTATACAATTTTGGAAGTTTGCAAATTTCATTATAGATTTTTATTTTTTTTTATTTTTTTTAAACAAAGTTATTTTGGAGGAAAACTCCAAGATAGTCTCTCTAATATTTCCATAAGGTTGTGTATGGTCCAGGTGGGCACAAACAGTACAAATGAGGAAATTATTGGTTTTCTTGCGATTTTCACTGGCCATGATAACTCCGCACATCTGTACATAGGATTCATTTATATCTAGAATGATTCTACTTGATATTTTTATGTTTTTGTGTCTAACCTAATTTATATATTGTTGTTACCATTTATTTTGGCGGATAATTAAAATTTTTATTTATTACTTTTTACTTAATGGTCGACAAAACCAATAAATTTACTATTTTAGAAGTAAAAAATAAAGTTACATAACCTTCATAACACTACAACATCTACATCATAATCGGTAAGTAAAAATTAACGTTACAACATCTCCCTCATATTGGGCAATATTATTTATAGCCGACATAACAGTACATAACGTAACGTAACGTTACAAGATCTTCCCCATACTAGGTTGTAGAGCACCTCTCGACGGAATAAATATAATTTTGACCAAAAATTAAAATAAAATTATATATATTAAATTTGGCAAACATAAATACAATTACCAATTAAATCCATCATGTGTTAACCCACTATAACATTCATACCCACTATATCAAATCTGAGTTTCTTAATAGAAATAACACACACACTGAGAGAGAGGAGCAAGGGGGCACACCAAAGTAGATCATCTTCTCTCATAAACTTTAAAGCATGGATATATTTGCATATCATTTTATTTCTAATCCATCTCAATACTTAATAAATTCAAAATTAGATGAATTTACAAAAGTAATAAATATATTATCCTAAGTGTGAGGTGTTGGGATTAGACGTCGTGGAGGAGAAATTCAATGACTATGTTATGTGTTGGACTGTAATACGGATTGTAGAGCCAATATGTGATTTAAGAAACTGTACTAAGGGGACAAACCCTAAAGTCTGCAAGAGAACCTCAGGGGAGCTATAGTGACAGAGTCAACAATAGGGATCTAATTGGTGAAGCACAACTTGGGAAAAACAGAACAAAAAACGAGGGCAATCAAGTGTGCAGCTAGCTATCTGGAAAAAAATGAAAGGAAAAATAAAAAAGAGAAATCCTAGAAATAAAAAGGACCCACTACCTTTAAATATCTATACAATTGAACAGAAAATCACCAAATGAAATATTTCTCAAATATGTTCCTTTGTGGGGATATCAAGTCCCATCAAACAAACAAAAGTAGAAATCTAAGTCAGATCTTCCAAACACTAGAATGGAATAGGGGCACCAATCCTATCTAGGCCTAATGAGTGAAGATAGAAAGGGAAATTATAAAGCTACAACTGCATCCAACTTCATCTGTCCTAGGTATCCCCCCACTGAATGGGATCACTATTGGGTAAGATAACTAAGAAGGATGGATTCTAGGCTACCTCAGTCATAGGCACATCAAAATGAGTATTCCACAGCTTTAACCCAAATACAAAGGTTTGGATGATATTCGATACTAAGTGGGGATGGTGCACCACCTAGCCATTCGATTATAATCTTGTTCTTTACCATGCTAAGGGAGAGGCTCATTGTACAAATTATATTTTAACCGCGTTCATCAATACTAGAGGATTTTGGATCCCTAATTAGACAACCACTATTTCTCCAATGAATATTTACTAGGTGAAATTATTTGGATTCCTATCCCTAAATTCCTAACGTAACTACAAAATTATTTTAATCCTCAAGTGAGGTTAATGTCTGTTTAAGTTAGGGTTGATTTTAAGGCTCTATTTGGCATTAAGAACCAAGCGATAAATTTGATTAAGGAATGATGTTTTGTGCATGGGAGGTGTGTACAACTATGAACTAAGAATATAAAAATGCTTAAAACATAAAAAATGATTTCAATACTAAGTTTAAAAAATGTTTCTTGAAATGAATCTATCTAGATATAAAAGATGATTATGATCAAACAAAACTATTTAAAACACAAATGATACTTAAACAATTCTATTTCTAGAGATTAAAGAAAGACGCTCTATCTAGCAATTCTTTAAACAAATGAATTGATTAACTGTCCAAAAGATTGGGTTATCAAATTCCTTTCTAAAACTAAAAATGAATGCAGTGAACAAGCATATTTCAATCACACTTTCAAAGAGGTAAATACTTAAAAAAAAGAATTTTCTTCACTGAAAAAAACAAGAAAATTGCTATAGTAAGAAAAAGAGACTATAAATAGGCATAAAGGGGCTACAAACAAAGTCAATCCGACAAACCAACACTATTTAATTTGGTCATAAGGAAAATTAAACTAAAAGGAGTGCTAAAAAATGGTTTCATGAATATATCACTCTTTTTGTGGGAAAATGAGCGACCCAGGTCACCTAAAACAGGAAGAAAGGAATTACCTATGACAATAAAACAAGTTCTAGGGTGAGGACATTACTTAGTTCAAAGGGGACTATATGACGCAGGTCACCTAAAAAGGAAAAACATGTGTAACCCAGATATAAAAGATCCAAAACAAAAGGAAAATAACTTTGGTTCAAGAAATCTCAAGCAGTTCTAGACTGGGGATGTCAACAACAATTCAATATACCAGAATTAGACAACAAATAAGACTGTATAGAGAAATAAAATGCTCAAACAAAATGCCAAAAAACAAAAGACACATAACCAAATAAAGATATCTATCTTCCTCATTATGGTTGCCAAAACTGTAATGTGTGTTTTCACATGTGCCCATGCCAAAAGCACCTGCTAAAGGGTTATGTAGCTTCAATGGAGTTTCATGAAAGTAAACAAAAAAAAAACTATATTAAGAAATAAAAACTAAACAAGAGAGCATACATTTGACATGAAAATAAATGAACAAATTTTCCACAATCTTTTCATCAACTAGCATACATGTAAAGACTGCATATGAAAGAAAAAGAATGATTTTGTATTAATACAAAATTATTATAAGAAATAGAATCACCTAAACAATAGCAATTGAAGACGACTTTGTAGCTATATGAGGGAGGGTATGTTAGTCCTCCTAATGATCTTCCAATTCTCTAGCCACACATCACAAAATGGGATCTCAAAAAGGTGAGAGAGAAGTTAAGAGAGGCTAACTTCAGACTCGGCGAAAATCTAGTATAATAATAGCTTGAACAAAATGGAATGAAAATTATATAGAATGAGGGACTTTGATGCTTCGTTATAAGTGTAGAAGTATCTATGATGAGAACCTATGGTAGAGTTTGGGCCCCAGATTCATCATATGAATAAATTCATGTAGAGAGTCATGTCAATTTATTCTTTCCAATTTGTTACACATGAAGCAGAGACAACCAAAAGGCAAGATGAAGTTTGGGTTGCACTATTTTTGGGTTGGTGTGTGACTTGGGTTTCTCAAATTGAGGGATTGTGAGAGATTTAGGTTGGTATTTATATGGAAGTATTAAGAGTGACATGTTTTTAAAATGTTTTTTTTTTATTCTTTTTCTTTAATTTTGGGGATTTTGATTGACTTATCAATGTCAAATGAGTGTGAATGAGGTGGAATGCTGACATATGAAAGTGATGGTGTTGATGACATGTTAGGTGAGAAAATTTTAGTTGTTAATAGTTAGCATGCTTCCTTATATTCAAGGAATATGAGCTCTTAGCCAATCAGAAACAATTTTAAATCCTACTGCAGGACCAAGTTGTTGCGTCTAATTTCACAATGCATCAATTTCGACATGAAATATTTATATCCATTTTTATGATGCATTGATTTAAGCAAGATCTTTGTATGTTAATGAAATGATTAAATATGATTTTTTATGAACTAAAGATTCAAAATATTGAAAATTATAAGGTTTAAAAGAGGTCTCATACATTTCTTTTGAATTCTATCACTTAAATTTATAAGTTTAAAAGGAGTCTACCTAAAAAAAATTGGAATTTTATCACATAAGTAGTTCAACATATCAGTAAAATAATCTAAATACACAAGACAACTCTAAAGGAATTCCATCCTCCAGCTTATTATTTGCAAATAGCAATGTTTACAACATTGAGAGGTTTTCTAACCTTAAAGAAATATACAATATATGATTATGTCTCAAAAGACCAAAAACATTGAGCTTGGCCAATATTTCATATGAGGAGTGAATATTTAAACAAAGGAAACTTCCTATGGAATTTAGATACTTAAGTTGGTACAACATGCCTAGATCCTCATAGAATGGTCCTATGCAATTGGTGTCACACATGTAGACACATTTATGTGATATTTTACTTTAGAAAGTTAAGTAGGATCATAAAAAAAAATGAGATTTATCTTATATATATATATATATATATATATATATATATATATATATATATAGGTTTGGCATTCACACTTCTACCTAGTTGTGCACAATGTAACTAGTTTAAATCCATCTTAACATTGGATCTATGAGATCCAATAGGGATCAAATCCTTCAAGGTGAAAATTACAAGTGTTTACTTGTAAAAGAAATGCACGTGTGCCTCAAAGGATTTGATCCCTCTCAGCAATTGATAGATCCAAGGTTAAAATGGATCTAAACTATTCTTTTTTGTAACACACATTATAGATCAATTAGGGTTGTAGAATGCATCTCTTGTTGCACTTATATTTTTTTATTCGTTTGGATGCTTAATAAATATGAGGTTAAAATGAATCTATACTAATGTTAGGCGTGAGAATCTCTACTTTTGTAGCACCTACATTGATCCATATTCATCCTAGATCTATTAAGTGTCAAGAAGAATACAAACGAAACTAATGCACAAATCTCCTTCTAGTACTTAAAATGTTGAAGTCATAATCTATACTAATATTAGGTATGAGAATCGTAACTTGTATAGTATTGACATATATCCATTATGACCATAGATCTATTAAGTGTTGAGACGAACAAAATTCAATCTTATAAACAAACCTCCTTTCGTTGCCTAGAATATCGAAGTCAAATAGATAGATTAGGGTTCACTCCTTTTATCTATTTTCATTTTGTCATATTTATTATTGTTGTTGTTGGCCTTCTTTTTTATTATTCATTTTTACATTGTGAACCTAAACTTTTATTTTGTTTTGTTTTGTTAGCTCTATGTTACACCATGCATCCATCCATACTAGGGTATAAAATGCATCTTGAGAATCACACCAAATCACTACTCGCCTAAGCTCATATCTAAGGAATAAATCCCTCACATTTAAAAGATAAATAGGAGCCAATGAATCATTATTGTCATTATAATTAGCATAAATCCATCTTAATCTCAAACTTATTAAGCACCTTTAGGATCAAAATCCTAGAAGTGCATATGGAGTTAATTAAAGTTTCTCAACATAGTGGGCCTAAGGGTTAAGAAGATGTATTTCCTCTGAGGAGGTTATAGGTTGAAATCCAAAGGGAGGTAGGGTATTCACACCTTTATAAACTTTAGTAATCAAATTGCTACATAGAAAGAATCCATTTCCCATAAACAAAGAAGTCTCATATACCAATTAAAATTAATTAAAATTTAAATAAAAAAAATTTTAATTTTATTTAGATTAAATAATTTGTTTTATCTTTCATAGTTTTAAAAAATAGTTTAATTGATTTATTGTTTTTTTTTAATAGATAATGAGAAACAAACATATGTATTTAAAAAAAAATAACAACAAAGCACAACATGATTTAGAAGCAATAATATAAAGTTAGATATCCATACATTATGTTTGAATTATCTTCTCGAATTATTTGAAAATAAGGATGAAAATGATTTCCATCCATTTTCAACTTTCATCAACCCACCACTCTATTTTTGGATTAAAATTTATATGCATGGGAAAACCAAAATGTAGCCTATTTGGCCACCGTTTGTTAGTGTTTTATGGGACATCGAAAAGGCCTATTTGGCCACCTTTTGTTAGTGGTTTATGGGACACTGATATGCATGTGAAAGAACAAAATGCAAAAGATCCTATTTGGCCAACATTTTGTATGTGGATTACGGGACACGCCTAACATTTTCAACTTATATTTCAACCATTAATTAACGTTATTCAACATGTACAAAACGCATTATTGCGATGTCCTCCAATATATATAAACTTATCCACCTAATCGGGACATAGATATCTCAATTTTTTCAAATGTTGAATGCCAAACATCAATCAGCCATCAAAATCAACATAATATAATTTTCTCAATACGATGAATGATTCATTTTAATCTGTCTTCGAAATAATCATCTTAAAAGATTTATTTTAATATGTCTTCGAGATAATCATCGTAAATGGATTTATTGCTATGAATTAAGAAATCTACATATGGATATATTTATATGAATCAACAAATTATCAAATCAAATCGAAGCATATGCTACGAATGATTCAAATGTCTATTATTAAAATGAACTACCAAATACACTTATTGTCCTTATGTTCAAGTTTCTATGGATAGAAATTGTGTTAAGCATTTCTAGGTGAGAAAATATTGTTTCTATGATCGTTGTGTCCATTTGTCATCTTGTCTCCACAAACATAACTTAGAAAAATCTTTTATTCGGCATTGTTGGTTGTTTGGGACCCGCCTCCCACGTCCTCTCCATGGCTCACATCTTGACTCGACGGTGGTAGACAAAAGCCATAACCTTCATAATAATTAATTATGAAGTAGGAGAGTTTCATGGTTGCAAACAATTATACACGTTCTATGTAGATGTATATGCTATTTCCCCCGGGCCATCATCACTTTTACTAAATTTATTTTGGAAATGTGTTTTTACACGGTGAAGAAAAACAACTTTATTAATATATAAAAGTTGTGTTTATATATTCAAAAAGAGATAACATCATTAAGTCTCTTTCTCTTTTAATAGACCGGTAGAACCATGAGCTTGGTGCAAAAATAAACAGTAAAAAGCCAATAGTCAATGGAACTATACCTAACATACTTTCACAGCAAAAGACCAAATGTTTATGAATCCAGTATCCCTCTGTCGGGCCTAACTGTCAGCGGAGAAGGCAATAAGAAAAGGATGAAACACATGTGATCACTCAGAAAACGGCCATCCTATTCTTCTATAAAAGCGAGCCTATCGACCAAACCTCGTAGTAGAGGTGTTCGTCCATATCTCCAATACCTTTCTTCGAGAGGGCATTCGGTATGGATTTGTACTCACGGAAGACATGTTGAAAGGTAATACCATGAAAACCATTGATGAGCAGTCTCACACTATCTAGCAAGTGGGCCAGCGAGAGTGAAAGTAGTGAGCTCTCTTTCTTTGCCCAATTTATCAAAACATGTGAGTCTCCAACAATGAGTATCGTCTCCAAACCAAAGAGTCTGGAAATGCGTATCATTCATACAACCATAGTATCAAAATTAATATATAGAGAGAGTTAAGTAGCATAAACTAATCTTTCACCATCAATAATTTAAGTTTATTGCAAAGTTGTTGAGGTTTGCTCTTCATTTTTACCTTTAAAATCCTCAAAACTTTCTTTCTCCTAGCATTATGTATAACAACTCATTAAACATGTCTCTCAATTATTTCAAGAATCCTTATTTCTGTTACTACGGGGTTCTATGGAATCTTTTTTCAATACAAAGTTTATAACTATAGTGTACGGTCCAAGATGACTTTATAATGGCTTGTTAAATCAAGTGATGAGGAGTTCATTTCCATTGTCCTTCGTGTAAAATGTCCACGGGTCTAAGAAAGAAAGGTTGTTCTCCTCTGTGTTGAGTACCAAAATCTATTCCATTTAATAAAGTCATTCATGGTCATTCAATCTCTTTCATATGGATTATTTTATTTTTTTGGAGCAAGCTCGAGTGGTGTTAAGCATTTCCTTAATTTAGTTCTCATTAATTCTCCTCGAGATCAATAATGAATTCTATAGTATTCTTTTATGTTAAGAAAGAAGCCTCACTGATGAGTTTGAATCTTAATCATACATGAATCAAGTAGAAAAAGGTCATCTTCTAATACATGGGATGAATTGTAAACTCAATGGCTTACGGGCATTACTAAAAAAATATTCAAACATGGATCAACTTATTTAAGTTCATTCTTGGAGAAATAGGTTTTGACCCATTAGTGTGCCAAGGGTTTCTTTATTTTTTACTTATTTTATATGGTTGATCATGCATGGGTTGTTGGCATGAGATGGGTGTAAGTTGTGTTAACTATGAAGCAATGGGTTCTTAGTTTCAATCCAAATTCATAATCATTATCAATGGTTTTGTTATGGATATGAATTCTTAGTCTCTCTCTTGAATATTAAACTTATGAATCACTTTCGTCATGGAATTTCTCTTGATAAATTGGTTCAAGCAATATTTAATGTGGATAATATGATAACCTTAAACTATGCTTAAAGCTACTTACACTTTGAACAAAAGGGATTCTTGACAAAATAGTGTTGGAGAGTGAGAGTGAGATCCATTGTTGGACATGGATGTTAGATTATGAATATGGTTTCTTCTAGTGTAGGGTCTATTTTCTTCTAGTTTCTTGCTTTAAGAAAAGGATTCTCGGGCTAAAAGTGGAAGAATAGTAACCCAATTGATGGAAACACCCAATGATGAACCATAAGAATGTGTTGAGGCCTCAATTACCTCCCAAGGCACTGGGCATGGGAAACCCCCTAAATTTTTTAAGTAAGCCTTAGTAATGGATTTTTCTTATTTATTTGGTTTGTATATCAATGTTGGAGTGGAAATTATAGATTTGTTGTTGAAATGTGAAATGTTGAATGTGCTTAACCCTTATACATTTGAATGCATTGGATACGCATCACGTTGCACCATGATCTTGGATTGTTTCTCTAGTATGTAACCATTCACACTTCTTGTATTATTAGATAATTGATGTGACTTATTGAATTTATTGGTTGAAGTGATATCACTTGCTTGGTTTTGATTTATCTTCCCAATAAAATATGCATAACCATCCATTTTGTCATTGTTCAATTATATTTTTTTATTAAGTTTGTGTGATCTATGCACATTTTCCTACAACCCTTTTCATTAAGTATATTAACGAAAATATTTTCATTTCCATGGTATGGTCATTCTTTTCCTTGGCCTTGTTTTTCGGTTTAATTCATAATCACCATGATTGTAAAAAGGTGAACACTTGAGATAGTAGCTTACACCTAAATTCACTATTTCTATCTAAAACTAGTTATTATTATTAATCTTGAACATGTATTTGCAAAAACAATTACAAATATAACCCTTTAATTTTAAATATCCTTAAGAGTCATACTTTGCATCACTATCCATGGGAGTCTATCAAATTTCATTTATGAGAGAATTCATTTCATTAAATCACTAGTAAGACACCAAACATCCATTGAATCACTATAATATTATTGTCACTAGTAGTATTTGGAAAATAAATCACCATGTTACTAAAAATGTTAGTCATGATAGTGTTTTTAAACTAAATATGACTCAATTTGAGCAACACAACTAAAAATGACTAAATTAGTCATTGGAAACGAAAATACAACTAAATAGTTAGTCACACAATTACAAATTACTAATTTAGTCTAGGGGTTTAATATATAATATTAATATAATGTTTTTAATATACAAGTATATTATAGTGAATCATAATATTTTATATTATATAATAATATTAACAAATTTTAAAATATCAAGTTCACTTGTAATAAAAAAATATTTGGAGAAAAGAAAAATAAGGTGGGGGGGGTGGGGTTAGGAAAAAAATTGGATGAGTTTTATGTACAGGTCAAGCAGTGCCAAAAAAATTCAGAAGGGTAATCAAGATGGTTCAGTGCATTTAAAATCCATATTTTTCGAACCATAAATTTGTTTCTTTTTTTTTAGTTTAAATTTGGTCTTCCTCTTGTCATGGATATTTTTACCAGACCTCTACTTAGATTTGTGTTCGTATTGGATGGATTTTCACCAACCATGAAAAGGAAAGGACATGTAGAAGGGTTGAAAAGATTGGGTGGGTTGGAAGGGGGAATACAATTAGGATATAATAAAGAGAAGAGTGGGTTGAGAGGGCTCTCATTAATTTGATTTTCGTTCAAGTCCTCATCTAATGGGCTAGAATGTGTACTTCTAATAGAAGATATGAGAGTCGTCTTAGAGTGGGAGTTTGAGTACCATCTCCTTCAGAAAATTGTGTCTCTCTTACAGCTAGAAGGACGTTGTATTAGATTTTCTCTAATGAAACATCTTCCAAGAAGTGGATGTAGCTATCTGAGGAGAAATTGTGGGATTATTTGTGAGTGGGCACACTCATTGTTGGGAATTTCTACTTTCGTTCACTACATTGAGTCCAAGTACTATTTTTTCCCACACTTCTATTGACAAAAGGGAGTAACATTATACTATGTATCTCCATTGTTGTTCCAACTAGACATACCATTGTTTCTGTTGTTGAATAGAGGGGACGCATTCACTTTCCTAAGTGTATTTTCTTGTGAAAAGAAACAACCATCCTGGGACATTTTGGTTTTCCATTTCATGCTCTATCTTTGACCACAATGGAATGCATTTGGACTTCCATATAATTCATTGGGGTTTGATTGATGTAAATATTGATAAATACTAGCTCTACATGTTCCATGAAGGAATTGTGCATTGCAAAAGGAAAGGCATATTTTTTTCTTCTTGTTTTAGCAGATTTCGGTTTTCTATTTATAGGGTTCAATTTGTTTCAATCCTGCATTTTCCAGTAGTTTTGTATGTTAATGTTATATATTTTTTATAGGATCTTAGGGCTCTTAGGGTTTTGATTTTCCTTGTATTTTCATTGGAATTAAACATGATAAATTGGAATTCACCTTAGATTATGGTGGAATGCATAGATCAATTTCACTTTTTGATCATGGATGGTAGAGATCACGCTCCCCTAATAGGCTAAGGAATAGACCTATCTTCCCTAATAGGTTAAGGAAGAGATCACACTACATGGATAGGTAAAGGAAGAGACCCCTTTCCCCTGATGGGTGAATCCATTAATCACCTTCCCTAGATAGGAAAAGGTATAGACCCCTCTCCCCTGATGGGAAAAGGAATATATCACCTTTCCTAGATATGCGAAGGCACATATTTCCCTCAAAATATGATGAAATATGTAGAACAAATCATGGCCCTAGGGATACCCTGATGACTTCAATTTCTATCTCATGCCAGAATAACGCTATTTGCTAAATACATACACAACAGGTTCAATATTTGCACATATCATAAACCATAATATTCTTTTAAATATATTTCCATTGCCAATGTGTTTTATTTGAGGAGCACATTGATCTTGTTTGAGCGTTGTAACAACTGGACTTATATACAAGTCAAGAGGGGGTAACATGTGGCATGTGACAACCTTATTATCTCTACTTTTTTCCGATGCTAATTATTTGAGCCGTACATCTCAATTTGTTTCATGTGGAATGATACCAATTATTCCTGCTAGCCTCAGAGAAGCTGCCAAGCGCCATGTATTGTCCATTGGAATGTAAGTTTCTTAACCAAATATTGAATTGGAAATGTAATTCTAGTAATTTTTAGAACAATGGGTCCTCCATATGCGATCTACCAATCTAAAGAAAAAACTCTTAACTTTCTTAGAGATATTTTACTTGGAAAAAATTGTGTTTGTTGTCCATACTAAATTAATAGCTAACATTTAAGTCAGGTCATGAACTAAAGAAATCATGACCTAGGGCTGGCTTTACATGAATGAATAAAGAATTTGTAGATCCAAATCAACATGGGAACATTTTTTTATTTGATGGTTGGGATCAAGATGAGAATTAATATTTGAAGAGAGTGTAAGTGATAAATCACTATATTCATTGGACAATGGTTCATTTTCCTTCTAAATAGAACAACAATTTCATGAGTTTAAAATTCATAGCAGCGTTAAGGTAGTCTTTCTCAAAGATCAAGTCTTTGTTACTCAAGGGGAAGCCTATATTTGTAGATTTTAATTTGTTGCCACAAAATTGGGGGGTATGTATGAATCCATGGGTTTCTACCATGGAAACTGTGCATCCACTGTTTTAGAGACTACGCTTGAAGAGGATTATTATCATATATTATTATCTCACATTTCTTGCAAATTCCTTCCTACAATTCAAGGATTTTATTCTGGTCTATTGTGCTAGGTTAAACACAAGTGGGATTGCCTCAATTGCAAGAAAATGTAGGTGTTATACCATTACATGTTTCTCTCTTTATTACATATATAGTTTCATGAATATGGTTCTCATATAGCTTTAAATTCAACATCAATAAGTATAGTACAATGGACTTAATTCTTGGGGAATACAAACAAAGTTTTGTTGATAGAGTTTTCATTCGAGCATATATATGTCCCATTCTTCCACTGTGTCCTTGTATCAATCTAATGAGAAATTTTACTGTTGGAATATTTTCTTAATCAGTGGTCAATAGATAACTTCAATATCTTCATCTCATGGCATTTTGTTTCAAATTTATGTTATTGTATGCTGCTTGTAATGCCTGTCGTATCCTTTGCTTTATTAGATGTGCAGGTTAATCTATCTTGAGAATCTGAA
This sequence comes from Pseudotsuga menziesii, assembly GCA_001517045.1. Taxonomy (NCBI): domain Eukaryota; kingdom Viridiplantae; phylum Streptophyta; class Pinopsida; order Pinales; family Pinaceae; genus Pseudotsuga; species Pseudotsuga menziesii. The sequence goes on along the minus strand of LPNX010589684.1, from coordinate 25,288 downwards.
GCCTACATTCTAGAACCGTTGACATGTTCTTGGGGAGGATATTTTTAGATATTGAGTGGATGGATTGTGTCACATGTGTTGCATTGGTAGTTTCTTCTTATTATTTTCAAGAGAATGGCGCTAAAGTTGAAAACACATTTTAGATGGTTTAATTGTGTATTTAACTTTAAGCAAGCTAGTTTATACTTTCGAATGCTAGATTAAAACGCTGTTCTTCTCTAATAGGAAAAATTTTTTATGCATAGCTTGCACTTTTATTTTTCCGACAAATATGGCCTCATGCAAAATTCCACAAGTTGTTGACCAAGACTGGACAATTCACATTGCGAATTTTTAGTCTAGAAGTACCTAACAAAATTGGACTTGTACCAAATATTTTGTGATGGAAAGGATGGGATTTGTAAACACCCATATGAAATTTTAACTCTCTCATCCATAAATGTTTAGTATTTTAGTTCCATTCTTTCCATATATTTGACTGATGGATTTGGTACAACTTGTCTTTGTGGCTTCTCATAATCCACAAATTGAATCCCAAACCCATTTAGAAATGTCTATCATAACTTGTGTCATGTTATTTGCATTTTGAATATTGGGTTCCTTCAGACCTTCCATTAGGAATCCCTAACTACTTTATATATATGGGGATACTTTGTTTTAGCAATATGCATTTAGGCCTTTTAAACTTTCTAATTATGATATCGTAGTTGTAATATCCAGAAGGTAAGCTCCGAACACATGCGATTTTTGTTATTTGATTTTATGGTGACACTAGATTCTTGGACCATGAACCATGGATATTATGATGAATTTTGTTAATATTATCTTATTATTCTATTATTATCATTTAATAATGGATTGACATGGACAACAAACATGGTTAGGGGGTATTTGGTTCCATAGTGAAGGGGTTGGGGTTAGGAGTTGTTTCTCTCACTAACAATACTCTAGTTTTCCTAATTTTGTTGTTAGTAGACCATGGTGGTCCTATTTCACCTAATTAATACTTTGCATGCACCCAAGAACCCATGCAACCATGCACATACACCCATGCACCTATGCAACCATGCACATGCACCCATGAAACCATGCACATTCACCCATGCACCATGCACCATTCACCATGCATTATAGTAACTCTAGTGAACTAGATTATCTGACAATCAGTTAAGGACAGCTTGGTTATTTTCAGTTGTCTTCAATTAATTAGTGTAATTGTGTTTTAAAGTCAGTTGCCTTAAGTTAATTAAATGGAATTGAGTCACCACTAATTAATTGGAATGCTTTTTGGTCAATTTAAATTATCCTGAATGCATGGAGGTGGTTTTATGGTAATTTGAGTCATTAGGTGGAATTCTAGTTGTCTGCATGCATGGGGAGTGATTTATGGGTGATTTAGAGTAATTTATAGTAGGTTGGAGTCAACCTTCATAAATGTATTTACCCCTAGTGACTGGGAGTTATTTTCCAATGGATTTGAGTCAATCTAAGTGGATTCACATTACTCTATGGATAAATTTAATTGGCCATTTAGTAGCTTTTCAGAAGCTTTAGTGATTTGGAGTTGCTTCTCAATGGTATGGAGTCAATCTCTTGGAGGAAATTCATATTGATCTAGATGGATCAAATTGTTGGTTAGTGCGGAAGGGTGATCTGACTGGAATGCTAATGCCAAAGAAGTATTTGGCATAGGATTTTTCACACAAACTACAATCATCTATCTTGTAGGTGAAGGAAGATCATGGAAGGGGAATTTTGTGAGTATTGGGAAGCTACTCTCCATTGATTTCAAATTCCCTAGAAGGGATTTGAATGGTTATTTTGCACCTAGAAGGTCAAGAAGTGTTGTGATAGGGAGAAGAGATCAATTTCACCCTAACTGTGTCTGGTGGGAGAGGGGGGTAATCCTATGCAGAGACTCCATTGTTGTGCTTTCCTTGTAGGAGGGAGATAATCTTGAGCAAGTGAACTAGTTGTTGTGCTTGTCTTGTAGGAGAGGAGGATAATCCTATGCAAGAGAGTTTTAATTATGGTAAGTTGTTGTTTGGGAGAGGTGCGTAATCATATGAAGGATATCGCATTGGTAATAACTTGTCTTTTGGGAGAAAAGGCATAATCCTAAGAAAGAAAGAATAGTGATCATAATCTTTTCTTTTGAGAGAGTGGGATAATCATGAGAAAGGGGGATTGGTGATCGCATTTCATATTGAAGTAGGAGGGAACTCCTATGTTAAAAGTTTTATCCTTAGGGATCAAGTTAGAATATTCCCTGACCATGTGAATTTCAATACCTCATATCATGGGTGACCTGTACAAGTAGATTGTCTTGGCAGTGTCTAAGTCTTAGAGGAAAGATATCTGGTTGATGCCAGTTGCTCCCTTATAAAAGATAAATATTTATGCTATTTATAATATTTATGTATGTTTTTGTACATGTTCCCATGGATATTGATAGATCTATGTCAATAAATGTTTTGTATTTGTATATGTGCTTATGGTGAATGGCTAACCCAATTTTGATAAATTGGTAGCTTACAAAAGAGGTATGTTGATGTAATAGGATAAAGGTTTGCAGCTAGTTTGTTTATGGAGTTTATGATTATTATGAGGTTGGATTTAAGGACAGTACATATGCCCTTATATTGTTGTTATGGATAATATATCCATGGTATTTATGGCTTATATTTAATGTGGAAAAATGTGAGCTAAAATGGTGTCAAAATTATTTTAATTGAGGTAGTACATATTGTTGATTTAATGGTTAGTTTAGAAGGCTAATTGATTATGAATTATGAATAATTATAGGTATGATATTTGGAGAGTCCATATGAACATATATAGATGTATTGTATCATGTCTCATATGATTTTATAGACTGGTAATTGCATTCATTAGATCTAATACACATTAGTGTGTAAATCAGATTTTTAGAAAGTTCAATGATGTCGACTATTGTGAAGTTAGAGCCTAGTTTGTTTATGTAACTGTAATAATTAGATGAATTGATACTTAGGAAAGACCATATTTTTGTGTATGGATGTACCATATCATATCTAATTTGGGTTTGAAATATGAATTTATTGCTATAATTCGTTTATAGTTAGATGTCTAAATTCCACCCCCATAAATTGATGAAATGTTGAATTGCTTACTATCAAAATTGAAGCTTTGTGAAGTTAGGTAAATATGATTTATTAGTTTGTTATATGGTGATGTGTGGCTTCCCATAGGTGTGATGAAATTTATTAAAAGGGTGATTCCATGAAGGTGGGTAACACTTTTTGGCCAAATTTGGCGATGAAAACCTGAGTTTTTACTCATGTGCTAGATAGAAGCCCTCAAAAAGTATATATGCCATGCGAATTTTGACTTGCAGTAAAAAAAAAATTGTAGAATATTATGTTGGCTTCCCAATGATATTTTTTTAAAAATATTTTGATGTCATTTAATGTGTCAAATTTCGCATTTAATGAACCGTGTGACCTTAAAAATTTGAAGAAGTTAATAAGTGGCTTGTGTCCATCCCCAATAATTCAATATTACATTAATAATGTTTTTAAAAAATATATATGAGCATGATCTACAGAAAATGCATTGTGGTCTGCATAATTTTTTTGTTAATTTATTTCACAATATACAATTATTTAGTATTTTTCGGAAGTGACCACATCTAATTTCAGCATCATTTTATACACATGTGTATCCATCCTAGTTTTTTTTCACTATTTTCAAAAATTGAAAAACCAAAGATACCCTTTTGAAGAGGACGCTTTGATGTGTGGGATGTGCATTTTTAATAAATTTTTGGATGTGTATTTTTTACCCTGCATATTTTTCCTTGAGCTGCTTCAAAGTTGTTGTGAGGTTTTCTAAGTATAAGTTTTAGAACTAATTAAAAAAAAACCATATGAATTCCAAAACGCATGCATGATACCTCAATGGATAGAGGATTTGGTGATGAATCTATTGGTATGAACTCCGCTCAGTTATCTGCCATGAATGGCAGGGTTTACACCTTTAGAAGACATAGAGAAACATTGATTTTCCTGTAAGAGGGATAATTCTCTATTTTTCATGCCCTCGATCGAGGTATTGAGCTCGATCGAGGTATTAACATCCCTTGATCAATATTTTTAAATAGCTCGATCGAGGTTTTTAAATAATCTCGATCAAGGTTTTATTAAACACTCGATTGAGCTACAGTTTAAACCCTCGATCAAGGTTTTGTTAAACCCTTGAGTGAGGTTTTATGACCTTGATCGAGGGCTTAAAATTGCTCAATCGAGGTAGGTTTTTGTGTTTTTTCCGAAAGCGCCTTGCCAAAAAGTGTAACCCATCTCCGTGGATGCACCCAAAAATTTAATAGATTCTATTTTAAATGTATTCATATTCCAATACATTGTATTGCATGTAGAATGGGGAACTAGGCTATATTGGAAGGGAGGGCTTCCTTAATGGTTGAAGGTTTTAAGAAGTTTTGATTAGTTTGGAATGTTATCCTAACCTTATAGAGTATTACTCCAGTGTGCATATCTTAGATTCATCCTTCTCCTTGTTAGGAACCCCGAATACCCGACCCCAGTGTTGTGCCCCAACGTTGGGTATGTTGTAGTAGTTGGAAAATTGGGAATACAATACACATAGATATTGTCGAGTTTTGTCCAGAAAACAAGTTTGCAAAACAAATTTTAATATTATAGAATAAAAATGGTGAAGTATTATTTTGTTGTGTCCCAATAAGTGAAATATGTCTCTCATTCAAAGGTTTTTCTCTTAAAAATAATTTTCTATGCCATCACAGTTGCTCATTGAATTGTACAGACTTTGTTGCAGTAAACCTTAACACTTGTCAATATCTACAACATGTCCATCCATCGTAATATTGAATTTATTAAGTAGTAATGGGGATTAAAAAACATGTGTAAACCTCTTGGTTCTTGAAAGATCAGGGATTAAATGAATTTAGGCTATTTTTTGTTTTATTTTGGTTACATGATGTTAATTAGCAAATTGTCAGTTTATCTTTTCTTTTTAAAATTAGACATTGGATCTAAACTTTTTTATTTTTCCATTTTAGTTTATTTTTTTTACCATGGAGTTGATAAATGTTTTTGACCCAGGTTGTAGAGTGTACCTTATTTCACTCTCTCAGTGCAAAATATAATATTTCAATTTAATTTGAATGAAATGCACCAGATAGATCTTGATGCATATCTTAGGCCATATGATGGTGATAGTTTTGAATGAGGTAAATGAGTGGAAGGTACTTTGATGCCGAAAGTGAAAATGGTATTATTAATGGATGATTTAAAGTCTCTCATTTTTAATATGAAAAATATACATGCCATATGTCATCACCAAGGACATATTGCTAAAGGGGTTGAGCATATTCTAATCAAATAACCAAATGGTGAACTTGAAACTTAGTAATTTAGTGTATTGAAGGTAGGTAGAAAGATACATAATATGGCATACGATCTTCCATAGTTCAAGGAACCAAAGTGGCTAGAAATGATCCTTAGCTTATTATATTGGGTTGCGTATTTAAATATTGAATATACAATACATAACATATAGTTTTATTAGTAGAAGAGGAAATCAATTTAGAATGAAATGTTCTTTATCATGTTTCACAAGCATTTATGAACTAATATAAATTGATTTTCAGGCAATTGACTAACTAATAATGGAGAATATTGTATGGTCTTCTTTCCTAAGATGTTGACATATTTAAGATATTTTAGTTTTGATAGTTTGGACGACCCAATGAATTTTGATACACATGAAATATTAGTTGCAAGATGCATGTCCCTAAAGATGCTCAGGATAAATATATATGTTTATACAAATCTATTAAAATCACCACATTTTATTCATCTAGAAACATGCTCTTTCTTTTATGAATTTCTAATAGAGAAAGGAGATGATATTCATGCAACCTTCAACAATTTCAAGTAACTTCAGAGTTTATCAGGATTTTGTGAAGTTGTACTAGAGTATCTACCTGCAGTATTCCCAATTTTCTCTAATCTAACATCTTTAAATTTCAAAATGTTATTATTGGAAGCAAAGAGTTGGAAGGTGGTGTCCCTTAGAATGTACCCCAACCGGCTATGACATTTTCTTTGGTATTTATTCATCGATATAGTTTCAAATATCAAAATAAAGGGGGATTAAGTTAAGATGCAAATTCCATGCAGGGTTGTGCATATAGCACCATCTTTGTGCCACATTACATCAATAATCCAGTCCTATTATTAAGGGAGGGAACCATCAAAAGTAAGGAGGAATGAATCCTAGTCTGTCACCTTAGGTACCTTTCATATATGCTTGGAAACCTTGACTGGGTTTAAGAGTAAAACTCGAGGTTCATGGGGGAAAATATCAGCTATGAAAATATATGGAAAATGAGTGTTGTATTGAAAGGGGAGGCCCAAATATCCCATAAAACCTCAAAATTGAAAATAAGTTTAGCTCATAGGAACCTTAATTATAACAAACTCTCAAACAAGGGAAAAATGGTAGCATAAAAAACTTTCAATTGACAAAGTATGTTTTAAATTCCCATTAATATCTATTTCATCTACTATTGAAAATTACATAGGTGAGTAAATTCCATATCTATATAACTCTAGGCCATCAAACAAAGACTTGACATATTGTATTAAAAAGACGTTAAAACATCAACAAAATACTATTAATTCAACAACCATTGGTAGTGTCACCTCGATCCTGGTTTCCCAAACAACAACATCTCATACATTTATTAATACATACATTTTTACTTCAAAATCCTTAATGGAAGCCTTGCATTGGTACTGTATATTTCCAAAGCACAACATTCCATTCATTCAAAACAAAAACAAATTTCATCCAAAAACCCCATTTGTAGTCTTTCCTCAATATTGGGAACCCTCAAAATACAACATTTCTATTTATTTTATAAAACAGAATACATTAGACAAAATTAATTCATCTCTGCCCCAGTAATGTTGTATTTTACTTCAACAACAAACTTTCAGTGGTATGAGACTATGAATAATGAATAAATAAAAGAGATATCCAACTATTGTGATATATCTGAGCGACTATATTCATCCTCCAAACTCATGAGAAAATGATTGAACCTCCTTTGTGCCTCTTTCAGCTAAGCTTTTGTATTATCTCTAATGTGGACTACACCCTCCTGGGATGAACACGTGGCCTTGCCACATTTATGGGATTTTCATATTCTCCTATTAATATCCCAATTGATTTTATGGACAACTCACCCCATGCTATGTATCATCCGCTAACTTCAAAACTTAGTATGTCTTTCGCTATCTAGCCATTTGAAAATGAAATTTGTATTACTGAACAACATTGGTGTACCCTGTTTGGTACTAAACAACATCGGAAAACAAATTTTCTAGGTATGAGGTTGGTGTGTATTGTCGTGTGCTATATTACTACATGAAAGTTGCTACAAGAAGGGATAAATATCGCTCCAACGTGGCAAAATAAGAAGTGGACTCAGTAGAATCTGCCAAGTCCTTAGCGTATTCATACAAGAGTGCAAATGAGTACTCTCTCAATCCCACACAACATGTATAAAATATAGAATGAGGGACTAGAGAGCAAAGTGTTGAAGCATCTTTACAAGTCACATATATCAGTGAAAAATTGCATGTTCTTGCAAAATTCATTGAAAGTGGGACTTGAATCTCTAACCACTGTGATATGAAAAATTCACTAAGAGAAAGTAGTGGATCAGAGCGATTGATGAGTTGCTTGAAAATGGAGCAACTAAAAGTGACCCCATGGAAAGGTTGCTTCATAGAACAACATGGTGCAAACCTTAATGTTAGGTGAAATTATTTTCATGACTACCGAAGGAAGGATATGAGACAACAATTTTTTTATGAATAGGAAACTGACTAAAGATATTCAAAATGGTCACACATTTATATAGGGATAAGGATTTTGGGAATGTTATAAACCCACTTCATAACTTAGGATAAACTAGTTAATCATTATTTGATTAATTTCCTTACCACTGGCACAGATAGTTGGCATCCACTTGCACCACATGGTCACCACTTTCCATACATACCCCAAAGGAACTTTTATTCTGATTCTGCTTAGATCTTTCCCACTTTATTGATTGCCATATTTAGAAAGTGTGCCCTCCTGCACATTGTATATTTTACTGCTTTATTTTGACTTTTCAGTGGATGAGGTAAAGCTAGTCTACCAGGAAACTGCTATCTTTTGTTTCAAACCCATCCTCCATGATTTTCTCTCCATTTTCTAGGATTAGCATGTTTTTCCATTATACATGACAACTCACTCATGATTTATCTAATTCGTGAGGTACTTGAATGATTAGGAAATATCTTTATCCACCTATAAGGGTTTATCATATTTAGCAAGTCTACTTTTTGAGCTTGCTGAGTTATCTCCTATGCAACTCGATTTTACCTATGACGGAAGTACTATTTATGTACACTATTATTCATTATTATTCAATGGAAGGATACACACCAATATTCATCTCTTCATTTATGTGATTCAGTCTCTATTATTCTCTCTATTTTTCATGTGTATGCATGTGAGAATTATCTTAGTAGCAAGATCTAATTCATGTGCTTCTTCTTAGCATCAAGGATTTATTTACTCATAGCATTGGAGCTGTTATTCTACAAGGTATCAGAGCCACAAAGTACACAACCTATCAATATATGAATGGTATTAGAGCACAAGTTTTTTTAATTTCTACAGAGTTGAGGAGCTATTTGTTCTCTCTATCAAAGCGCATCCACTCTCTTATCCCTCTCTGAAGAAGAGCTTGTTATTGAGATTACAAGAATTTCTCCTAGTTTTATTTTTGCAGGTTGCAAAGAGTTTCTTCTTGAGCGCATCAACATCTCAATATGGATTCTTCTTCAGTTATGATCTTGACTCCCTTCAACTTTAATGAATAAAAATCCAAGATTGGCATTCTATTGTGTAGTAAGGGACTCTATAGAGTTTTTAAGCCTTTAGAAAATGAACCAAATTCTGCTATTGAGAAAGATAAGTGGAATAATAGGTTGGATGAAGCCTATGGATTGATTTGCTTCTCTATTTATCCTTATCTACTCTTTCATCTAGATGGTTTTACCACTCCAAAACAAGTATGGACCAAACTTGAGTCTCTCTTTCAATTTCAAGATGAGTTAAGAGCGCATTGGTTGGAGATTGAGTTATTCTCAATGAGTCCAAGCAATTTCGATTTTATTGAGGGTTTATTCACTAAATTCAAGTCATTTTTTCTAATGCTTAAGAATTGTGGGATTGAGAATAAATATGATCAATTAATCATTTCCATTCTATCAAAATTGGTTCCTGAATACTCAACTTTTGTGTCTACTTTTCATGCTACTAGGATTGTTGTTTCAAATTGGAAAATGCCTTTTTGTGTACTTTCTTTGATTCACTAAAAAAGAAGCAAGATAAAGAAAAAAGGGAGCACAACCAAGTGTTATTATTGCAGAAATGGATTTCACCCAGAGAAGAAATGATTCAAGAAGAATATGGACATCATGTCTCAGCTTCTTGAGAATCACAACATCGAAGTTTCAGATGAGCTAGAGAATCCTGTTGAATCCTCAGAACACTGTCATAGTGTGCAATACCTAGGTAATATCACATATGAATTGAGTTCTAGAGTTAAATACCTTGCTCATATATCTTATATATAATCATTCTCTGATATATCAGAATCATAAATCTCATATTCTTTCTTTGATAATCCGCATATCATTCTCCTAGATTCATCTCTCAATAATTGCGATTTTTCACTAGATACGGAATTGTCTTTAAGCAACTCTTCATCACTCCATAATTATAATTTAGGATAATAATTTCAGTATGATATACATGTCATGAAACCATTAATACCACCATACATTCCATCTTCCATACCTCTGAATACTCCTAATACTATACAAATATCAAGTTCACTAGTTGTATCCTCATTGGTTTCCTATGTAGTGTTACTTATCTCAAATGGTTTCAAGTCTTGTTTATATTTCACTGGGTGGTTATACATGACCTTAGTCATAATTGGACTGATATTAAACATGTTTGTATCTGTTATAAACACTTATGGTTTAGATATCAAGTCCATCTATCATAAATATTTTTACACATCAATTTTTTCCAGTTGCTCATCCTTTTCCTAGTCTAGCCCTATATCCTCATGGAGACACTAAACATTTGGTCCTTGTTGTTCCATTTGATAATATTTCTGATATATAAGAGTATTTTCAGCCTCATATAAGATCTAGGAAGGTGCTACATATATTGGAAGAATGATATGTGATCCCGATCACAATTTTGCAGTTATACAAGGAACTTATTGTGTAACTAATTGTTTTAATCTTTGTTCTATTTGGGAAAATGTATTACATATATATTTTCCAAATCAGATTATGTTTTCATGTCAGAGTTTATTAGCATAAATAAGCATTCAGATAATGCTCCTACTTCATTAGATGATGAGATACAAGGAGTCTCTCCTCTTCTTTCTCGCAGATTCTACACTCTAGCGCATGATCATGGAGTCTACAAGCTTCTTCATAAAGTATTTCAACAAAAGAAGTTCATTCAGCTCATTCAAGTGAATATAAATATATATTGAAGACATATTGTTTAAATTTTCTTCCTTCTCCTTTCTTGAGGGAGGATTTTCCCCATGTGGTTTTGCCTCTTTTCTCACTTTTATGGACATGAATAATTGTAAAAGGGTGACTATAGCCTTGTTTCTTGGACCTATATGCATATATATTTCTGAAAATGGATCATATTCTAGAGCATAAACTAATAAAGAATCTTCTATGGTATAAGTATGAAAGGAGGACAAAGAGATATGTTCAAAATTTTCAAGTAGGTTCTGAGAATAGGTGTCAGGAACCAAGAAGGAGATGCAAAAGTGCATGACATCAGGTATGATGAGTGGTAAGAAATATATAATAATTGATCTACCTAAGAAAAATCCAGGAAAAAACTGAGTTGCACACCATCAATAAGTGAAGTATGTACAGAGTGTGAAATAACTGGCATATGGATCTCAAAATCCATAAAAGAATACATAGAGAACATTGAATGTCTAAGTAAATATTCAACACTAACAACTCCATTAGTCACTTCTTCTTCATTGATAGCATCAAATTAATATGAATCAAAAGATTTAACTTCAAGAGACATAGAAAAATAAGGCTCTTCAATATTTGATTCTTGATAGGAAGAGTAAGCATTTGAATCAAAGAGAATGGTAGCAACAAGAACTTGTTGTGTTGAATCTGCAACTTCTTCATCATGAACAACTTCATCAGAGACTATAGATGCTGAGACATCTTGAGAAATAATAGTTTAGGTGTTAGGTGCACTCTCCAAATTTCTACAATGATCCTCATTGTGATTGCCAAAATCTCTATCCAATTTTGTCGAGAGATCCTTTGGGTATTCATCAAAATCAATAAGGTAGTGCATGCTTGGATAAATAGTCAGACATATAGCTCCAAAATCTCTATCATAGTCATTCATCCAGTCATTTATCTCTTCATAAGACTCTTCACCAGCTCCAATTGATATCTCATAGAGACCTTATCTCTTTAGAGATGAAATCGTTTTCAATTTCCACTCTGATAACTTGTGAATGGAGTAAGAAGAGGAACGGATACTCTCAAATCCATATTGAAGTTGTACCTACAAAATAAACATGAAAATATGAAATGGAGGATTAATTAATGATATCCCAAAGCTCTAATACCATGTATAGATTTAATATCCTATGCTATGATACGATGTAGAAATTCTAAAGCTAAGGTAACATAAGGAATTTCATAAACAAGCTAAGGATCTAGGCACACAATTAACCTCACAGAGAATTGCAGAGAATTAGCATAAAGGGATAAGAAGAATAATAAACACACGTGAAGAATGTAGATCTCATTAAAGAATGATTAATGAATGATGATATTACATATATAATACATCCTTATAAAGTAAAAACGAATTTCCAAAGGAGCAATTCAAGCTAGCTCTTAAGGCATGCTTATTAAATATGAAAAACTCCCAAAGGTGACAAAAACACTTTCCAAACCTGTCAAAGAGGTCATGAATTAGATAAATCAAGTGGGATGGATAATGAGTGATCGAAAATATTTCTAATCATGGAAACTAGAGAGAAAATTATAGAGGATGGGTTTTCCACAAAAGAGGACAGTTGTGAGTCAACTAGCTTTATCCTAATCCAATGAAAAGCTAAAAAAGAAGGACAAAAGCAGTATTAAAGAAGGAATTATCCCTTTCTATTTGGATAGACAATAAAGAAATAGAATCTTATCCAAAATCATTCTAAGTGCACTCATGGGGTATTTATGGCAAGTGTTGACCAAGTGGTGGTGTATGGAGGCCAACTACCTAGTGTAGTACATAGGAATTTAATTAAAATGATTAATTATTATATCCTAATTCTATAGGTGGGTTTTTAATATTCTGTCATTCCTAACAACTTGTCCTTCCTTGTTTAGTTTATTTCTAAGAACCCATTTTGTTCCTATAACATTTTTGTCTTTGGGTCTTGGAACAATTTCCTAAGTCTTATTCTTCTTAATCTGATTAAATTCTTCTTCCATGGCCTTGATCCAATGCTCATCAGTTCTAGATTCATTAAAAAAATTAGGTTATATTTGATATAACAAGGATAAATTCACTTTTTCGGTTCCATCTGTTAAGAGTCTTCTTCTTGTTCCTACACTAGCAATTTTATCGCATATGATCAAATCTTGTGAATGATTATTGAACAAAACTAGAGGGATTTTTTTATATTAGGTCTGCGTATTTCCTATGTTCCTTCTTAAATCATATTGTCTTGTTGTTTTGTTCTTTTGTTATCTTGACTTCATCTTGTATAACTTATGTAGGTTGTTCGTTCATAGGATTATCATCATCATCTATTTTTCTATATTTAAATTCTTCATTTGTTATTACATTTGGGATTTAAATTATCTTATTCAACCTTATATTGTAACATGTGTATTCCTTTATTCTAGTTGCATATCCCAAGAAAATTCCTTCATCATATCTTGAATCAATTTTTCCAATATTTTCATCATTTCTTCTTATGTAGCATTTACTTCTGGAAATATGGAAATGTTTGACGGTGGCTAGTCTTCCTTTCCAGAGTTCATATGGAGTCATATTGCTACCAATTATTATTTGTGCTCTATTTAAAATGTGAACAGTTGTGTGAATAGCCTATTTCTAGAAAATGTTAGATAGCTTGGAGTCATTTAGCATGGTTTTGGCAATTTCATGTATATTTTTGTTCTTCCTTTCAACTATTCCATTTTGCTGTGGAGTTGTGGTTGTTGAAAATTATCTCTTGATCTCATTTTTTTCATAGAAATCCTCAAACCAATTCGATGTGTATTCTCCACCATCATTTAATATTAGGCATTTAATTCTTAGACCAGTTTCGTTCTCAACAAATTCCTTAAAGATTTTAAAACATTCAAAAGTTTCTGAATTTTTCTTGAGGAAGAAAACCCATGTCATTCGAGTGGATTCATCTATGAAAAGAAAATTTACCATTCAATCCTTTGTTTCTTGTGGGTCCACATAGATCTATATGAACTAAATCTAGTTCCTTTGTTGTAGGACACTTTTTAGTCTTAAAGCTTACTCTTTTTTGTTTTCCATGTTGACAATCTTTATAGACCAATTGTATGGGATTTGCAATCCTTGGGATATCTCTCACATCCTATTCTTTAGTGATCTTGGAAATATTTCCAAAATTTATATGTCACATTTGTCTGTGCCAAAGCCAAATTTCATCTAGTTTCCCCAAACAACAGTTTTCCTCTTTTTCATCTAGTATATAGACATTGTTTGAGGTTATGGTTGTGGTTTCTACTAAACTTCTTGTATCTTTAACTTTTTTATTTTACACTTCTCTGAATCAAAGGTGAGATTATATCCTTGGTCCCACATTTGACTCATACTAAGAATAGTATGCTTCATATTCTCGACTAATAAGACATTTTCTGCTTTAGTTTTTCATTTTACAAGACTGACCAATCCCTTACCAAATATCTTGGCTAATCCATTATCTCCAAAGTATACATTTACTCCCTTTTCTTATTTGAAATTCAAGAAATTTCTTTTATCTCCCATCATTTTCTTGGAACATCCACTGTCAATATACCACTGACCCTTTTTATTCTATTCATGTTGTGTCAGGTTACATCCTTCATGACTCGATTGATCATACTTTTTATGCCATGCCATTTTTTTTCTTTAACAAGACCATTTTCATCTAATCGGATCAATGTAGACTGATTTTCACAATCCTTAGTCACATGTCAATGATTGCCACATTTTTTACATTCATAATCTGTACTTAAAGGATTGACAGGGTTTTAATTTTCTTTTAGGGTTTTTGGTCCTATTTTAATGGAATTCCTCCTATAGGAGGATCTATTCTCTTCATAATAGTTATTCAAATGATCTTTGTGGTTCATTGATTTGTGACCAAAATTATTACATAAAAATTAGTTTCCTACAAAAAGTGTTTGGTACCTTGTAAAATGAGAACTTCCTGATTGCGTAGGGTTGATGTTTTGGGGAAGGGGTATCTTCATTTTGGAATTTTGGTCTCCTCTTAACATAAAATTCTTGATTGCATCCACATAGGTTTTGTTCCTTGAATCTATGTAGTATATTATCGTCTTATCCATTGGTCATCTTTGATCTTTGATAGTTTCTTTTGGCATCTCAGTATTCTTATTGGACTTTTTCTATAGTTTCAGTTGATCATCCACTTTGTGTAGTTCTCCTTTTAAGTGATTAATTTCTATTTCCAATTTTTCATGCCTTTCCTCTTTGTGTGTTAGTAGTTCCGTCATCTCCATGTTTTACTTCCTTGTTTCCTTAGCTTGTTCTTTATGCTTTAAAAGTTGCTCCTTCGGACATGTATTTTCCTTCCTATATTTCTCTAATTATTCCAAAGCACTGATTAGCTCTCCTTCTAAGTCTACTTCATCTCCTAATTCTTCATTTTTGCAAACATTCTCCATTGTCATAGGGATCATTTCCTATTTTTTCATTTATGCACAAGAATCTATCTTCTAGATGTTAAATTTTCAGTGAAGACACCCATTCTGATACCAATTGTTGGATTTATCTTATAATAAGAGGGGGGTGAATCAATATAAAGAACAGATATTATAATTAATTCATAATTAAACAATTTTCACCACTTAAATCTTTTTAGTTGAAACAAACACAATTACGCACAAAGATTGAAGAATAATTAGGTGTATATCTATATATAAAATGAATTATTACATCAGTGGGAGAGTATAATTACAAAACATGAGCACCAACTCATTTCAGGTGTCAACCTAATCCACAAGAAACAATATACTGGTTAAATACATTGACCTGCAATGACCTCGATCTGCATGAGCACCAACTCATGATCTTCTAGAACCGACCTGAACATATGTTTTTCTTACTACACAAATTGTGACTCATAGCAATCAATAACCAACACATGGAATATTGTAATATCCATATGTTTCTTCATCTTCCACTCAAAGGAATCACCCACCCAAAATTGTATTTACCAGCGCCAACTGGAAGGAGGATCCAACCCCCTAATTTGTTTTACCAGCTACCACGGAAGAAAGCACCCAATCCCTAATTTTTACCAACTACGACTGGAAGGAAGATCCAATTCCCTTATCTTTACCCCTTCCTGCCTCCCTTAGAAGAAATAAGTGTGTTTTAAATAACTAGAGTATACAAATTCGATGTGTGTCTTCACCAAACTATAACTATTGTAAATCTTATTGTATGTGTCTTGTCTTTGATTATCTACGCCAAGACAACCAATTTCCTTATTTGTGATGTGCAATAATGACTAGGATATATTCAATATTTTGGTATCACACCATCTATGGACACTAAGTTATTTCCACAATCTGTTATCTGTTTTTTACTGTTGTGAACTTAGTTACTTATATGGCTATGTGGTCTACATCATTGAAAGAGTAAAATTTTCTTACATCCCGAATTTGGGTATCCTTCTAATTTTCACTCTTTTTGTTGTTCATCCTCTTCTTGTCTACACAATTAGGAATCATTACATAAATAATATTTCTGCAGTCAATGAGCCATTAATACCCCAAGAAAATAAAGCTTTCCCAAAGCATATTATCTTCAAGTCTTCATTTTATAAGCTTACTTCAAAACACTCATAGATTTCTTATTTATACTCTTCCTCACTCAAGAAATGTGTCCACTTGTTGAAGGTCCTTTGACTTGAATAGCACCCCCACTTGTTTTTTTCTTGATCAAGTTATGATCTATGTCAGTGTGCCACTTATCATAATTCAGCTTTGTGGGGTTTGGCGCACATATGTCATTTTCCTTGTGGGAATTTTACACACAAGTTTGTATCTCATGCTCTTCTTCATAAGTCCCATACCAAAGTGATATTTGCACATATTTTCCATTTTTCATATTATGATAAACCTAATTGGTTATTACAATTGTTAATTAATATCAGTTATTATTTAGGTCACTAATAGGTTAGTTAACTATTAGTTATTAGTTATGATAGGGCATGTATATTTATTAATGGACGTGACTATTAACCTATCATCCATATTTAACATGGCTCACTATCTCTATAAATTACCAATTCATTATTATTATTATTATTATTATTATATTATGATAATCATGTAAGGTTCTACCTTACAAATGGTATGAGAGCTTTAGGATATTTCTCACACTCTCTGCTTGCACTCATTCCTCAAGGAAATATCTCACTCCATTACACTCCACCTACTCTCTCTTTTCCACCCATTGCATCTCTCTTCACTCGCCCTCATAAACCAGGTTCATTGTCATCTCCACACACTCCACCTTCCACCTATGTTATCCTCTCTCTAATTTTCAATCTCTCATGCTACCCAGCATCCCCACTCCATGAATATAGATATTCCCACTCACCTCAATCCCTGCCATATTCTCCCACTCCATTATCATCTGTTTTAATGCCTTCTCCAACTCGCACTCATCCCTTCATGCTTTCAGCACCTAGTCTCTATTTTCCCAACCTCCACAAATCACATCAAACCGTAGTTCTAGTATCCACTCCAACTCACACCCTTCTCCACTCCCACACCTTTCAAATCCTCCATGCTGTCATTGCACTCACATTACCTCCTATTTCTTCCACTCACATGCATATATTATTTTCCCACAAGCCTCATCTTCCCCCGTGTGTTCTCATTTAACCATGGCTCACCCCTGTGTATCCTCCTTTACCCACTACACGTTTCCCTCTCTAATCCCTCCTCCACTGCAACCTGCCACCCACTTCCATATTCCCCACTCAAGTCCTCCTTCATTGTTTCTCCTCCACCTCACTCTCTGTGCCCTACAACTAAAACATCCCTAAAACCCATAATACTCTCATGCTCTTCCTTCCACCTCATTGTTGTCCATCTTCCTTTCCATCGTCAGTTCGATCACTCACCCCTCGCTGCTCCAACACCCTTGCGCACTTCTGACTCCTCCAAATCATTCCACTACATGGCCTCCGCGTGCACACCCTTCTCCCTCGCACTGCCCTCTTCTCATCCCCCATCAATCCAACAAACAAACAAAAACTATATATTAAACTATATAATATTATTTTTATTAACATTTTATTATATAAATTTTATAATAAAATTAATATATATATATATATATATAATTTTCAAACAAAATAAAACTATATATATAGTTATAAAAACAATAATAATAATAATAATTAATAATTATTATTATTAAAAAAAAATTCAAATCTTCTTGAAGATTTTCACAAACTGGAATCAATATATTTCCAACATTCAATGAAATCATGTATGGTGAAAAGCTAAGAATTATTATTGAATATAAAATCAAAGAAATCAAAAAGAGATGCCTTAGGGAAGAGGAAACTGTCAAAACCCCAAATTTTCCGAAAAAAATAATTTTTTTTTAAAAGCATATAAATTTCGTAAATGCAGTACACTAATTATTTAATTAGTTATATGTTACTGAGCTTCATTATCTGAATTACCTACTTGGTCATGTTTATATTTACAGAACAGTTTCTTTTCAGTTTACTGACTTGTTTTCTCTTTGCGACAATAAGGTGGGATTGTCATGAAAATCTGGGCTTACTTATCTTTCGAGCTAATACAGAAAGTTTTCCTGTTCTTACAGACTGAAAGGTAAGAAGTTTGGGCGCTGCTTGTCATAAATTTCTAAAGCATTTAGATAAAAGATCGTCGCATAAAAGATAACTCAGTATAGAATTAAATGCTAATCAAAATCCAAGTGATCAAGATATAATCATTATATTGTCTTCCTTTTTGTGATTTAGTTCTATCAGTAATAGTTATAACCGTCTTCTTTCTAGTAGACGTAATATTATAGTTCTTTAAAGCTTACTGAACTATTTGATGTCTATCATGGTTGTCAACTGTAAAAACGCCTTAAATATTTCTTTACAAGCATGGAAAGAATGGTAGAGCTATAAAATTCAATGGTTTAATTTCAGTTGTGCATAAATGCATTTACATATTAATAGATTTGATTACTATACGTGATAAGTATGTAATGCATAATGATAAGGGTTTTATGTACTACTATTTCTATTTTCAAGCTAGAAGTTTAACAGGTTTACATCTTTATTTCAAGCTACTTTTGAAAAATATATACTAGTGTTGATGCATAAAGTTTTATTTACACATAACCTATTCAGAGAATATGGTTTAGTTAGTGTTTCTAAACATCAAAAGGTTAGTTATTGTTAAAATCTGATAGTTACTAGATTGCTTAACACCTTGATTTACCCATTAAAGGTTTTACATAACAACTGCTCCAAAGCATGACTAAAACTTATCTTTAGTAAAAAAAATAGATATCTTATTGTATCATGTTTTATGCCATCCCTTTCATGGATGTAAAAAGGGCATAACCTTTATGGATTATGAACATATAAAGAATGCCAAACATAATAGTTTAAGACCCATATATATTTTTTTTGTTAAGTTGAAGAATCTTTTTGTTAAAAGAATAAGAGGTTTAACCCTCTATCAACTATTATAGTTCAAGGTATGGCTACTATGCAAACATAGCCAAAGGGATTACAAACATAGGACGCGCCATAATAAAACTATTGTTAATCCTTGATGTACAATTTACAAACTAACATTACAAGCTTCCTTTACAAGTATAAGTTTAAGACACGTATTGGTAACGATCCATGCTATGTTATACATTAGATTACACTTAGTTTAAGTTGATAGATATTGTAACTTGTGGAGTAAGGGTCGTAATTCCCACATGACCCTGATGATTGTTATGGTAAAGTGTTAATAATAACAAATATTATATTTTTCCATGCAGCGTTGTGATAGTTTGACATTGAAACAAGGCTTATAATTGACCCTTCGATTATCAATGATTGTAATACTATTTGATGGAGAGCCCGCCGGAACTATACACTCGTACCCACTGCATGCAAAATATTTACCAGTCTAACATGGCGTCGTCTTGGCCATATGTTGCGCAGTTATAAAGGACTCTCCTTCGAACCCTAATCTCATTACCTCTTCTGTAGTTTTCGGCCTCCTACCGCTCTGCGATGGTGTTGGTGCACCCATGTTTCACCGCTCCTCTGCAGTGATATTCTCCCAGCTCGTTATCTTCTTCGTGGGCTTGTCCAACAGTATGTTAATGTAGTGTCATCCCAAAGTATTGCTGTTTGATCACAAGTTAGCGGTTCTTCCTTCAGGGTTTCACTATCTTAGCTAGCTTGAACCCGCACCCTTTGGCTGTAACCAGTTTCCTTTTCTTAGTTCGGAATTGGGAGTGTGGTTCTTCATTTCAAAACTGTTCGGCATAGGGTTTTTACTGTAAAATCCTTTCCTTGGTTGGAAAGGTAGTGACGACCCGAGGGTAAGGGTTTGTTGTGTTTGCTGCTCCCAATAGTGGTTGGTCGTTACTATGTAGTAAACTTCCTCCTTCTTGCGGTAGATGAAAAGTTCTCTTTCTCCTCGCGCTGGTGCTTATTTTGTTGTTTGTGGTTTTCGCGCTTCGGTACAGAACAAGGTAAGACATTTTTTTATATGAATTCATTACCATTGCAGTTTTAATTTCAATACCCAGTTGGTTAGTTTGTAAACGAGTTTTTTTAACATCAACGCTTTTCTATTGACTATAGGTGTTGGTTATCCCCTCTGCGTGGTTTTACTCGAGACCATGGCGACTTACAGGTTAATGGTAAGCCCTGGTTATCCATGGAATATCCTTTTTGTTGGTCCCTATCGGACATTTGTGGGTGCGTCGTCGAGATCTGCAACCCTTGGGGTTTCGGTTTACCTGTTACTTAGTTTTTTATTAATTTTATTGTTGATGAGACCCATGCGCTCTGCGGGGGTGCTCCGGCTCTGGACGTGACTGTATATATTATTTTTTGTTTAAATACTTGAAGAAGCCGTGGGCTTTGGGAAATTTTCAGAATCTTTGTTTATCTTTACTGTGCAATTGATGAGGCTCAGAGATAATTTGGAAAAAAGGGCTTAGAACCCTCGATTTCATACTTCTGTTATCAAATTTGGTATTACAGGGTTTTCACCCTAACTCCATAATATAAGTTGTTAATACAATCTTCTTTAAATATCTTTTGATTGATAATACAGTACTGAAATTTGTTTGTTTACTTGTGTTATAATTATATTATTTGAAGCTCGGTAGTAAGAAAATATTTACAGCATCTTTGTAATTATCTTTGATTTATAATATACCTCTGTAAATTATGAGGTTATTAGTAAGGTTGTGTAATATTTGGTTAAGCTCGATAGGTCGAGCATTCTGTCGCTCTGTGGGATAATTCCTGTGCGTTATTGTACTTGATTTTTACCCGTAATAAAAATATTGATAAGGTTTCCTGTACATTAGTTTTATATTGATCTAATTTATTTAAAGAATTGTAATGCTATGATATATTTGTTACCCGTCGGTATATAATAACTTATGTTTTTGTTTATTATTACTATAATAGAATAAACATTGCTTATCTCATCTAGATACTATTCTTTTAATTATATATTTATTAGCTTGTGCTTGTTTACTTATAAACCTAGAATAAAATAGTATTCTACTATTGTATTCTTATACTTACTGCGCTGAATAAATTATATAGGAATAATTTATATAGGTACACTGTGTATCCTATATTATCTGTTTATGTTATAAGGTTAACGTTTATAAAAAGATGAAAGAATAAGAACTATGTTAAGCATTCATGGACATCTTAAAAATATAAGTTGGTAGTTATAGATTTTTGTTTATGCTTAGCTAATCTTTCTTTCAATTTTTTTAATTATACAAGCAGTAGTTAAAACTGGAAAGAAGTAGACTGTGAAACATCTTTATTTAATTTAATCCTACTCTAGTTAACTACTATACTCTTCTTTTGAATTCAATTAGGAAATGAGATTACTGTAAGTAACTACTGTATCAAAAACTGTTTTATCTACTCATTGATGCTACTGTCAGTAAATAATATAGCTTCTTTCTCTGTTTCTAAAAGACTGACAGTTTCAGTACAAGTTATTACTACTCCTAAAACAAAAGATATTTCTTTTGTTAACAACACAAAGAAAATACTTTATAATTCCATTAACATTCTATTCTGCATTTTCGTCATACAATCTTTATTTATAATTTCCGCCCTATGCTGGAGTACGGTCTGGTCCCTCCAGATGAGGAAAAACACAGGTGGGGTTTTTGTTTTTCATCAAAGAATTTTGTTACTAAACAAACTAAAAACAATTTCACTACTAAACCATCTAAATATTTACATCATAAGCTAAAAACATGACATTCGATCATGCACAGATATTAAAAACAAATATTATTAGATGGCAGAACCTATTCTTGATCTTGGATGACAACAGCAATGCAAGGCCGTTCCTCCCTACCAACTCCTGGAGAGCGCTCAAACAGTGACTCCTCAGGACCCCCGAGCTTGCTCTAGTCTCCCTGGCTGGAACTAGGTGCAGCAATAATCAATACCAGTCTTCCGACTCAATACAAACCCTGAACTTATGGGTACGTTCTCTCAGCTAGCAAGCTGTAACAGACCAAGTTACTGCAGATTATCTCTCAAAACACCTTCCTTACAGTTTTCCCTTTTCCCCAATGACTTCCTTGAAGAGCATTCCTCCTGAATGATTCTTCTCCTGGAAAATAACTGAGCAGCCTCCGCTCTATTCATTGGGTACTTTTAAAAGATTGCCTAGGTCTTTTTGGATTAGTTGTCATTTATTGAGCCACCTGCTTTGATCCCACTTTCTTGGGGGATCATGACCCCAAATGTAGGGAAGTTGCCACCTGTAACTTAGGAAGTGTTTGAGGATGCTGCCACTTGTCTTTTTCCCTCCACCTAGTTCCTTCCACCAGTTTGACCAGTAACACTCTTATTAACAGCTCTCCCATGCTGTTGTCTCCATTTTTTATTTCTTAATAATAAAATATTCAGAATTACATTCCACTTCTTTTGACTCTGCTGAGTCATCGGTTCCTACTTAGCATTAAATTTAACATAATGTCTTAGGAAATCAAATTAAACAATTAACATTATTTTATAAAATTGGGGTATGTGACATACACACCCCCTTAAATTGTAGCATCGTCCTCGATGTTACTTATTCTTCATCCTCTACAATCTTCTGGAGCAGATTCGGGTATGCCTCCCGCATCTTACTTTCCAGTTCCCAAGTATCCTCTTCAAGACTAAGGTGCTTCCATTGCACCTTCACCTGTCCAATGGTGTGGTTCCGTAGAGTAATTTCCCTCTTCCCGAGGATACAGTCTAGTTCCACCAGAACTTCTCATTTTGGTTCCACCTGTACAACATTCCAATCAACCACATGAGTAGCATCATGAACATACTTTTTCAAAATAGAGATATGAAAAACATTATGTACTTTCAATTTAGGTGGTAATGCTAGTTGGTATGCAACTTGACCAATTCTAGATAAAATTTCAAATGGACCACAGTAACGTGGTGCTAGCTTTGCACAACTCCCCAGTCTTAGAGAGCTTTTCTTTGGCCTTACCTTTATAAATACATGCTCACCTACCTAGAACTCCTTGGGAGTTCTTTTCAAGTCTGCTTGGCTCTTTTGCCGATCCTGTGCCACCTTCAAATTTTCGTCCACTTGTTTCACAATTTCCTTCATTTCCTTCAATAATTCTGGTCCTAACACCAATCTATCTACTCGATTATTCCAAGAGATAGGAGTGTTGCATTTACATCCATACAAAATTTCAAATGGGTAAAACTTAGCTGATGAATGATAGTTATTATTATATGCAAATTCTCCTAGATGCAAGTAGTCTTCCCACTTACCTGGCTGATCTTTAACATACATCGTTGATAAATCCTCCAACACCCGATTCACTCTTTTAGTCTGTCCATCTGTTTGAGGATGGAAGGAGGTACTGAAATTCAATGTTGTATTTAATCCCTTAAACAAGGACTTCCAAAAATTTCCTATGAATTTAGGATCCCTGTCTGAAATTATAACTTTCGGTACTCCATGTAATCGAAAAATCTGCTTTAAGAATATATCAGCTATATTAGCAGCCTTGTAAGTAGTTTTGACAGGAATGAAATGTGCTGCTTTGATTAAATTGTCAACCACCACCATAATAGAGTCATTAGTGGA